>VDFB02374271.1:0-14534 GCA_007258455.2 Sequoia sempervirens
CAAGGTACACAGTTTCTTCAATTCTCCTTTGTATTAGCAAATTTCTTCACGACCCAGATGGGTTTTCTGTATGTAGAAGAAGAAAGATGGCTTATGAGCTCAACCTCCATTTTTTTAAACTAGGTTTCCTTTGTATTCACAATTTCTATTCCATTTTGCAATATAATTGCAAGATCCCTAAGTGGGTTTTCTATAGCATACATATTTATGAATCCACAACTTTTTCCAAGAGAACCCAAGTGGGTTTTATGGTCTTTTGAAGAAACTCAAATTTTCATAGAAATGCAAATGGGTTTTGTAAATACACTCCATTTTCTTCAATCTATAGCAATGTTGTTTCATATTTTGAAACCCCAAGTGGGTCTTCCATATCTTGCAGAAAAAGAGGTCAACTTGGCCATGACCTGTCATAATGCATAAAATGGGCTTTCATTTGTCATTCTTGTAGGATGTTCTCCATTTTTGTTGCCTCAACATTAGCTTCTCATGGTAAACCCGGATGGGTCTTTTCAATTTGAAGGAAAGCTTAGATTTTGTTGCAAAATGATTCAATGTCATTGTACAGTGTGAACATAATTGAAAGCCCCGATTTGTAGCAAAAAATGTGTTTTTTTGTGAACATCACATGCTTGTTTTGCAAATGCACTTCTTTTCCTATAGAATATCTTTTTAAAACCAAAACCCCAAAGTGGGTTTTTCATTGTGAAGAAACTCTTGCATTTGACATTTCTTTTAGGAGTACCATACTCTGCCTTTATTGATGATACCTCCTCATGTTGCTAAACACTCATGGTAACCTCTTTTTATGCCTCAAACACTTGAAAAAACACCACTATATGAACTTGGAACCATGATAAATATAATGGATTACCTTTTGAAGTTTATCTGCTCATAAGGTTTTCAAAGAATGGAATTTTGTCATACTTGTCAAGGTTCATCATAGAATTGTCATGAAATCTCATCCTTGCTTGGTGATTTGCAACTGTCACTGCCCTGTTATGACTGTCATGCCATCTTTAATATCATTTTTCTTCTTTGAATCTTTTGTCTATGCTTAGAGGAATCATTTCTAGAGGAAACCATTTGAAAATCTGCTCAATCATTAACATTAGTTAGTGGTCCAGTATAGAGGGTAGAAGACCCTTGTTCTTTTCCTTTCCTAATTACCATTCTACCTTATGAATAAGAAATGGTCTGCATAAATAATTCAATGTTATCGCACATCACGGGTAAAAGTCAAAGACCCCACACATCTGCCATTCCTTTATGCACATTACTTGGGACTTAAGTTCTTAGGATTGTCCATTAGACTTTATAAGCTCTTTTATTTCACAATATCTATTATGGCATAGAAATTGTATCTTGATCACATCATATGAGGGTTCCAGTGTTGTCATTGACTTCTTGTAATAGCATCTTCATAAAATATGACTATCCTTTACCTTTGATTATCATGATTTGCTGCTCCCATCTATCATGGACTGAAATGCAACCTTCTTCTTAAACTTGGGCGGCATTCTCTATCTTTGACATTGATGCCATAACACTATTATTGTGCCATGCCTTTTTCTTATCTCAGAATGCATTTGTTCTTGCCATACAAAATTTTCATTGTTTATTGATTCTTTCTTTCTTGTAACACAAATGACCATACCTATGCTTATGTTGAGTGAATGAGATTCATTGTTCAATGTGAATAGTTGATAGCTCTGCCCCCTTTGTAATATGCATTCCACCCATTGTGATGATCATGCTGCCCTATATGCTTCTTTCACTATTTATTGTTGTACTTCAATGCTCCTACTCTTCATGCCTTAAGGTCATTGTGACCGGTACATCATCATGGGGCATGCATATTGATCATTTTGAAACCCAGTCTATACTGTAGGGGTATTGCATTATTACTTTAGAGCCTTTTCTTCCCTATAGCTCTTGCAAAGGTGTTGTCATATTCACTTGTATCATGACCTTGGCCTCAAAAGGTTCACCTTGTGTTGTTTCATGATTGGCTCAACCATTTCTTGTGATTGTATTGATTTGAAGCTTAGTGGTTGTTCCTCATGATCATAACTCCACATTTCTTTCTCCATTGTGATCATGTGTAATACATAACTATCTCCCCACTTTGATCCTAGTGGGTAGACACATGTCCCCTATCTTGGTGACCTAAAAGCTCACCATCCTATGTGATGTGTGGCTATCCAATAGGGTCAAGGTGAGAGGAACCTAACAATACTCTAGATTGCTCCCTCATTATTTAAGAGATGCATAATTGAACTTGATGCATCTTTTGAATTTGATAATGAAAGTTGATCAACTGGTGTGATTCCATATTGATTTAATGCATTGATAATAGGTAAATCTTTGATCAAGTTGCTCAATTTCCTTTTTCTTTCAAAGCATGCTAAGCTCTACCCTTGTGGGAGCCACATTTACCCCACATCTTGTATTTAACTGAATAAGAACAGTAACTAGACTTGTCCTAAATCTGCACATGAAGCAAACAAGTTAGAAAAATAGATGCATATTTTGGATGTGTTTGATGACTTCATTATTTTTCAGGACATCCAAATGTTTGCATGCTTATTTAATGCACTTATGGATTAGTTTATACATGCATAGGTAGGTGTGTATGTAAGGATTGAGATATTTCATTTCTTAGAGCCCTACTCTAATATCATTATTTTCTTAGATACAGGAGCTAGGAACACTACAGAGCTGGGAAGGACATGAGCAATTCGGGGTAGCAGTGGCAGGGTAAGAGGTAAACTTTACAACCAGTCATTCTTAGGCAATGACTAGTCTACATTCTTATATGCACATTGTTTTTTACTTATTCATGTATAAATTGTTTCTTTATTTCCATTGAATAAGTAAAGTTAGTCCCTTGGCTTGTGAGGGGAATGTACACTTCATGTTTATCAATAAAAGATTACATTTGTATACATATGATTCTCTTTTCTCATTTGTTGTAATTGCAACATTAGAATGAAAATGTAATCTGTTTCATTTGGAAATCTTTTTCCATGCATATTAAACCTAGCAGACTTATGGTTTATCTTTTAAATGTTTAAATGTACAACACAAAAGAATAAACACTAAACTTGATTTCACCTGAAAGCTAAAAATTAGGTAACAATAATAATAATAATAGTATGAGCAATGGATGGGTGGGAGAAGAAGAATTTTGAATCTTTGAGCAATGGAGTGGTTCGTGGTGGAGCAAGCTCTGAGGATTCGCAAGCGGAATCGGCGCAACTACCGAGTGGTAAGCAAGGTAAGGAGGAGTCAAAAGAGACTGACCCTGAAAAAAATATTTAGGTGGACCTAGTGAGGAAGGCTTCCCCTATTCTCAAAGGTCAAGAAAATCCTGCTAGGAACACTAAAGGACAGGAGGTTGAAAAAACCCAAAATGTGGTGGGGGTTGTTGGAGGTGATGGTTCTAAACTAAAACCATGGGCATCTCTCTTTGGGTGGAGGCTTAATGGAAAATCATGTTCCCCTGGTCAACAACAGCTTTCTAATCCTGACAAGGGTAGAGGCACCGGCTATGTCCCAATTTGATCCATTGATCACAATATTTCTCTCATTGGTAGTAAATTTATCTGACCCTGAGCCAAATATTGAAGTTGTCAGAGATTTTGTTAAAAGGAAGTGGAGAACCAATAGCCAAGTTCTTATTTCTACACTCCCTAAAGGCTACTTTGCTTTTGAGTTTACCTATAAGGAGGATATCTTGGCTATGAGGAGCAGTGATCCCTGGGTTATAGGTAAGTCATCCTTGGCCCTTAAGAAATGGACTACAAATCTAGATCTTTCATATTCCATTTTTTAGAATGTCCTGGTTTGGGCTAGACTCCCTGGTCTTCCATTGGAATATTGGAATTAGGATGTATTCAGTGGCATGGCTAACTCATTTGGAGAGCTTCTATCAATAGATATGATGACGACGGCTAGGAGAAGGTTAGTATTTGCTAGAATCTATGTGGGGGTGTCCTAGAATGTTGACCTACCATCATCTATTGAAATAAAATCAAACTTGGGCACTTGGGTTCAGGATATTGAGTTGGAATTGATTCCTAGTGCTTGCTTTAAATGTAGAAAATCAGGACATTGGGCAAAAAAATGTCCGCTTAATGTCAGTAATGTAAAAGAAAAGACCCAACCTAAACTGATGGAAATCTAGAAAAAAAATCCTGAAGGGGATGTAAAAGAGAATAAAGAAAAACATAATGGAGAGAATGAGGGTATGTTGTCAGAGGAACATGTGAAAGCCCTTGAAAATAGGGATGATGTGGGGATTAAGGTTGATTTGGAACTTCAGGAGCCACCAAGTAATAAGCCAGAGAATGAATCTGGTGGGAAGGGGGACCATGAGATTGGCCTAGAAGACATTCCAAGTCAAGGCTCAATGATCAAGGAAAGAAATTTGACATTGGATACTGGGGTTCCCATCATGCCCTCAGCATTTGGAGGTAGAGTCCTATCTAGCCAGGAGTTAGTTCAGGATCCAGAATCAATAGATTCTTAGGAAATTGTTAAGGATACCTTCGGGGACTCGAGTCAGACTTTAGAGAACTAAAGTAAGAATATGATCTAGTTTAATAACAGGTTGATGGATACCCTACCACCATATCAAAAAGGGTTGTCAGATAGGGACTTGGAGTCAGGAAAAGAAAATTAAAATATGAAGATACCAATATAGAGAAGATGTCAGCTTTCTCTCAAACTAGAAAGAGAAAAGAAAAAATAAATATAGAACAATACTTGATCAAGGATCTCAGCAATTGAATGAGGCCAGTTGTGGTTGGTCCACAAGAGTAGTCAAGGAAGAGATACGCAAGATTGTTATAGAGGCAAAGGGCTTTAGGATATGAATTGGATGGTATTCAGAAAACCATTCCTGAGATTTGTAAAATACAATCCCCTAGTAAGATATGAAGATTATGTCATGGAACATAAGGGGGTTGAATAGCCTACATAAGTAGGATGTGTTACACAATTTTTTTAGGGACCATAAACTAGATATTTTACTTGTCTAGGAATCCAAAATGCCTAAAGAGAAAGTGGAAAGGATTAAAATGTTTAAGTTTTGTGGGGTGCATGGTAATATCTTTGAAGGTGTTTTAGGGGGAAATATTACCTTTTGGAATTTGAACTTTATTAAAGGAGAACCGTTATTTGAGAGCACTAATCATGTGGCAACCAGATTTATTCATATCAGTGATAATTTTTGTTGGATCTAGTCTAACATATATGCCCCAAATGGGAAAGGGGCTAGAAAGACCTTTTGGAAAGAGTTGGTTGTCTTATGTAGGAAATTCATTAATGAAATATGGGTGGTTATGGGAGATTGCAATACCCCTCTTTAGGAGAATGAGAAGTTTGAAGGATCCCAATTGAATCTAGAAAGTAGAATTGATCTTATGGACTTCATTAATAATCACCTGCTTTGATTGATATTGAGATACAAGGACCCTCCTTTACCTAGTCAAATTGAAGAAATGGTAAGGATTTGATTCAAGTTAGATTAGAAAGAACTTTAATTTCTAATCAATGGTTTTTAAATTATTTTTGTTCCTTAAAGGCTCTTTCTAGGGTGGGCTCTGATCATTATCCTATAAGTTTTGTTGCGGACCTATCTTGGCTAAGAGGAATTTCCCCTTTAGATTTGAATGCATGTGGCTTTCCCATCCTAAGCTCCTTGAGGAGGTGAGGAAATGGTGGAATATCTTTGTTCATGAGATATCTATGTTTAGGGTTTCCAAGAAACTAAGGGAAGTGAAAAATAAGATTAGAAGATGGAATAAAGAAACCTTTGGTAATATCTTTGGTATCAAGTTTGAATTACAGCTAGAACTAAAGGATATACAAGACAAAATCTAGCTAAAGGGATACATTATTGATAATAGGTTGAAAGAAAATGAGTTACTTGTGAAGATGCATGATATAATAGCCAAAGAGGGGGAATTTTGGAGATAGAGATCTAGGGCCCTATGGCTTTCAACTAGAGATAAAAATACTAGATATTTTCACATGTTTGTGATGAAACATAGGGATTCCAATAGAATTACTCACATTGAGCACAATGGTAGCCATTTTGAGAAGGATGATGACATAAGGAGACAAGTTGTCCTTTTTTTCAATAATCTTCTTCCGGCAAGTGATGGGGTAAATCATGGAATGCAAGATTGTCTTTCAGAGACCATCCCTAAACTTGTTAAGGGAGAAGATAACAAGATTCTTACTGCTATTCTGTCTAGGGAAGAAATTAAGAGAGTTGTCTTCTCTTTTGAAGACAACAAGGCTCTGGGACCTGACGGGTTTCTTATGTTCTTCTTTCAGTGGTTCTAGGATATTGTTGAAGAGGATGTGGTTAATGTTGTTAAAGATTTATTTGGATCAAGAAGCCTCCTAAAGGAACTAAATGCTACTTTTCTGGTCATCATCCCTAAGCGCCCAACAGTTGTGGACTTTGAAGCTTTCAGGCCTATAAGCCTCAACAATTCCTTCTATAAAATAATATCAAAGGTTATGACTACAAGGCTTTTGACAATTCTGCCTTCCCTGATTTCTCCTCAGCAAAATGGCTTCATTTGCTCAAAGGAAGATCCTTGACTCAATCATTACAATCCATGAAAATGTTCATTCTCTCATGGTTTCTAAGACTGAAGGTTTTCTTCTCAAATTGGACATTTTGAAAGCCTATGATCATGTTGAATGGGAGTTCTTATTCAAAATCATGGGGGCCTTTGACTTTAGCAATAGAGTCCTGCAGCTGGTTGGTCAACTCATCTCTTTAGCCTCCTTAGCTATCCTAGTGAATGGGTCTCCTTCACATTTCTTTAAGAATTCTAGGGGTTTGAGACAGGGAGACCCAATTTCCCTGATTTTATTTACTATTATGATGGAATGCCTTGGAAGGAACTTGAAAAGAATGGTTGATCAGGGATCCTTAGTGGGATTGAGGCCTTCTTCTAGTAATTTGATCTTCTCCCACCAACAGTTTGTAGATGATACCATTTTGATGGGAAGGTCTACAGTGGAAAAAGGTAGGAATTTGAAAAAAGTCGTAGATGATTATGAGAGGGCCTCTGGTTAGATGGTTAACAAACAAAATAGCTCTTTATTCTTCTTCAACACTCCAAAGCCTAGGCATAACAAAATTACTAGAATTATTGGATGTAGAGTAGAATCTCTACCATCTATGTACCTTGGCTTGCCCTTGGGTCTTAAGCCTCTTGAGTCCTTTTAGAACTCTTTGGTAGATAGGTTCAGTAAAAATATTGCTAGATGGAAAGGAGCTCTCCTCAGTCAAGTTGGAAAAATTTAGCTTCTCAAAGCTACTCTTTAGAACCTCCCAATCTATGTCTCCAGTCTTTTTAAAATCCATTCCAAATATGCGGATGCAATTGAGAAAATTCAAAAATGTTGCCTTTGGTTGGGTGTAGAAGAAAGAAAAAGAATGCCTCTTATTAGCTGGGATTATGTGTGTAGACCAAAAAACTTAGGAGGTATGCGTCTAAGAAATATCATAATGATGAATAGGGTTCTCCTTGCTAAGAAAATCTAGAGAGGTTTCTCATCTAATAGGGAATGGAAAAGTATTTTAAAGAGAAAATATATGGAAAATATTAGATCTCTCAAGACTTTACTTGCGTGTCCAAATCTGCCTTGTGGTTCAGTTCTCTAGAATGATATGATTAGAGGGAGAAACATTATTTATTTGGGAGTTGGTTGGAGCATAATAAATAGGAGACAAGTTAGTTTTTGGGAAGACAAATGGTTAATGAAGAAGCCTTTAATTTCATATGAAAGCTTCAATGGATGGGTTGATACCTGCAAGACAATTTTTGGGATTGATGTTGTGGGCTACTGGAGAAATAGGGGATGGGTGAATTTGTGCCAGATTAGTTTGGACCTTGCTCTGATCCAATCCTCTTTGATAGTTGTTAGAATGGGGTTGAGTCAGTAGGATGATAATTTAGTTTGGATGGCTAACCCTTCGGGTAGTTACTCGGTCTCCTTGGCTGTCTCTTTGATGTCTCTTTCTCCTACTCCTCCTCCCCTTTGGGCTAAAGCTTGGTTTAAACACCTAACTCCTAAGGTTAACATATTCTTATGGATTATTCTCTAGAATAAAGTGCTCACAGTGGATAATCTCTTTAAGAGAGG
Source organism: Sequoia sempervirens (assembly GCA_007258455.2). Taxonomy (NCBI): domain Eukaryota; kingdom Viridiplantae; phylum Streptophyta; class Pinopsida; order Cupressales; family Cupressaceae; genus Sequoia; species Sequoia sempervirens. The sequence goes on from VDFB02374271.1 coordinate 8,176, forward strand.
CTTCTAGATCCCGAATTGATGTTACTTGTGTAAGGAAGAAGTGGAAATTGTGAACCATTTGTTCCTCCACTATCTATATGTGAAATCTATATGGGGAAGATTTATCTCTCTATGGAACCTCTCGTGGGTATTTCCTAGCTCTATTGAAGATCATTTTATTTAGTGGAATGCTCCTTCTTTAAACCCTTCCATCTATAGATTATGGTCTTTTACTTTCCCTTATGTTGCCCGGGGAGTGTGGAAGGAGCGAAATAATAGAATTTTTTTGGACAAGGAAGCTTTGAAGGACATTGTGTTCAAGAAAACATATAGACTTATCATAGAAAACATCAATAATATCCCTTATCATGAGAATAAGATGGAGGCTATGGTATGTTTTAACTATGACCTCAAGATGGAAAAAGATTGGAATATCAAAATTGATGTTCTAAGGCTCCAAGACTAGCGAAAAGAACCAGGAAGATGTATATTGGAGTCACCCCCCTAGGGGTTGGATAAAAGCTAATTTTGATGGTGTGGGCAATGGAAATCTAGGGCCGATAGGGAGTGGGGGAGCGATAAGAGACTCTAATGGAAATTTTGTTGCAGTGGTGGCTATCCCCTTGGGAGTTCATCCTAATCATTTAGCTGAAGCCATTGGTGCTTTCCATATTATTGACCTTGCGAATAAATTGAACTTTTAAAATATATATGGATTGAGGGTGACTCCAAAAACATTATTGAATGTATCCTCGGTAAGTCCCCCCCCCTCATGGACCATCAAATGTTGGATAGAAGAAGCTATTTCTATTTTATTGAACTTTGATAAGGTTAGAATTTCCCATGTCTTTAGGGAAGCTAATAGGGTGGTTGACTATTTTTCTAATGAGGGGGTCAAACAAAATGGGCAACTGACATGGCAGAATTTTAACAACTTGGGAGCTGATACAAGAGCCTTAATAGATTATGATATCACTCATGGGAAAGCTACCACATTTAATGATGATTAAGGAGAATAAAGCCAAGTATTGTGGCATCATTCGTTACGATGGTGGCACTATAATTAATTCTACTACCTATCAGGGCTGGCACGTTTTGTGGGTGCTTTGGTTTTTGCTGTTGGATCTTTGGTTTGGTCATTTACTCTACTTGCAATAGGGGAAAGGTTACTGCAACTATGGGGGGAAGCAGAAAAAGGGTTGAGTCGTTAAGCTATGAGAAACGCAAGAAAAATTTGAAGGTTTGGAGGTACATTAAGAGGGGCGGGTTGGAGCCATTCATTGTGAAGCTCCATGGTCCTAACCCATAAATTACTAAGTATTTTACTAAACACTAGAAGAAAAGTGAAACTATTCTCTGAGGAAGGAAAGTTAAGGTTGATGAGAACCTTATTGGGGAAATCACTAGACTTCCAACTGAGGGGGTGAAGTTCTTTTAGGATAGAAAGTTCTCGGATGAAGCTATTATTAGGCTTCCCAAAATTGATGAGGAAAGGAAGGAGCTGGTCAAAATTTCTAACAGTTATTTTGATGTTGCGACTATCAAGAAGGTTTGGAAAGAGGTGCTAAGAATTCTTATGGAATACACTACATTGGATGACAGATTTACCAGAGTCTATGACTACCATTTTTCCCTTGTCAATAATTTTCAACACAAGGTAAGGATCTCCTTTCCTCACTACCTATTTTTCTCATTGAATAATAGTATTAAAGAACATAGAAGAAGCCCTAGGAATAATTTGGTCCTACACACTAGTCTCATTCGGCTTATTCATGAGCATTATAAAAACATGCTTGCCTTGTCTAACCCCTTAATGCCTTCGGCCTTGGAGGGATATGATATTGAGATAAATTCATTAGAGGATAAAGATGATGAGGACTCTAAGTGGGAAGAGGAAGATTTTCCCTCCCCCAAAAAGATTAAGAAGAAAACCCCTTAGAGAAAACCCTTCAACAAGAAAGATTCCTCTATGAAAACCCCCATTGGTAGTTCTTAGGAGGCAAAAATCAAGAAGAAGGATCCCCCCACGATTGGTTTCTTATTCAAAGGATTTTCTAGAGGATAATTCAGATGCCCCTAAAGCCTCTGAGGATTCTTATACCTCTTACCTTGCCACTAATAGAGAGAACAAACCCAAATTCCCTAGAGATCTTAATCTTAAAGACCATTACTTCAAGCAGGACCATGATTATCCTGATGACGTACTGGAAATTGCCAGAAATGGGGCTATTGACTACTTTAGGATTATGAAGTGGGTTCTTAATGAGATAAAGGACCTCAGCTTGAAAAACAGGGCTGTCACTAGCAAGCTAGATGAGATGGAAGCTAAAGGGGTTACCCAAAATACCACTGGGGTTTTGTGGACTGTGGATGAGAAGAGTTCGATGGTCGAATTCCTTCAAAGAAATGTTGATCTCATGGACAAGATGAAGAAGGATAACGAGAACAAGGTTAAGCATCTAGAAGGGGAAATCGACAAAATAAGGGATACTATGAAAACCATAATGGAGCATAGCCATAGAGTTGTGAAACAAAATCCTACTATCTTGAGCACTATGGTGGAGAAGCTGGAAAATATCCATCAGGGGTCGTTGTTTGTGGACTTGGAAGCTGACAAGGATAAAAGTAAGAAAGAGGATTGCCCCTCAAAGAGGACTAGAGCGAACTTGAAGAGAAAAGTGGAGTCTTCACCTCAAGAGATCTAGGATATGAAAAAGGTGACCTAGGAGATGTGCAACCTTGAAGCTGAGATTGCTGAAAGTTTAAAGTTCTTAGCTTAGCTTTGGTTGTGTTTGGTGTTGGCTTCTTGCTAGCTTTTTGTTGATCCTGGGTTGGTAGCTGCTGTCCTTGTTTTCTTTTTTCTTTGTTGCATCTTTCCTTTTTTGTGTACTTTGATGGCTTATATTTTTCTTGCTTGTAAACTTTGTGGTTTCGAGTCCTTATAAAACCCATTTTTTCCTTTATCAAAAACAATAATAATAATAATAATATTTTTAAAATGACCTACCAATTGACCTCATATATTACACAAATGTATAAAAAAAAAACCACATTTTTCCTAATTGACCTTCCACACACCTCTTCGGTATTACATATGTGAGCATGTCTACCTACCTTTCTCCTTGCTCACATTTGTGAGCATACTCCTCATATGTGTAGCCACCCTATTCCTTTCTCTTATCCATTTCATAAGCCACCTTATTTCTTACCCATGGTGTTCTCAAACATGGTGAGAACACCTAGTTGATACACCTATAACATATATCATTCTCATGTTTATTCCTTACGACACTTATCACAAGGTTAAGCCTTCAATCCATGCCTTCATCTTCATCAAATCATAACCATCCATTAGATAATGCATCTTAACCATTGATTTTTCTCATGGAAAATCTATAAATTGGAGGCCTTCCCTTCCATTTGATTATCTATCCATATTATAGCTACATATTATCCCATTTTCTAATCATACATCTTCATTATATCCTTATGTTTCTATTTTCTTGATCAATCCTCCTAATCCTAGCATCATGATATTTATCTACTAAGCAACCACATTCCACCATCACACATCACAAAGATAACATTAAGTGGAGCATTAGCTGCAGTCCATTTTTTCTCAATGAGAGGAGAAAGAATAAAACAAGGTAAAATATTCAAGATCATTGTTTAAAATATTAATGTTATTTTCACTGTTTATTTTCTTGTCTTTATTTTGGCATGCCTAGTGGGACACACATCCCTATTACTAATTTTTGTTTGAGATTTTTTGTGAATTTACATGTCCCCAATCCTAATATAGTGCATATGATCTATGTTTTAGTGCATGCACTTCAAGATTAGTTATTAAACCAATATCTCAAGCTTGTGTCCTTTTGTGTTTTTTTATGTTTGTTAACTTAGTGTCTCACTCTTCCTTGTATTTGTTCTCATCCTTTATGGTTCATGTGCATGTTTTTAATAATTTTAAAGGTTTTTTTGGTTTCTAACTTTATTTTGCAAAAAAAAGCTCATATTTTCTTGCAAGTGTTATTATTTGTAACACTTTAGCACATGCACACTATGGAGTAGCACGTGCACTAATTCAATGCATATGTAGTTATATTTTTTTTAGACTAGAGGAATCAATCAGGTATCCATCCCCTTATAAATTGTAGTGTGCCTAGTAAAAAAATGTCATGTCACTGGTGACACTGGTGTGACATGCCCTCTGGTGCCACGAGGATGGTGGGGAGACTAGACTTCGTGACCTATTGCCTGCAATAGGACGCTTTAGCCAATCGAGCTAGTCCCATCACCCTACATATGTAGTTACATTATCACTTATATAAATAGTCTTTTTATTGTTTTTTTTTCTATTATTCATCATATCTTTTCTCTTTTTTCTACACACTATCATTGACTAATCTATTTTTTTGCCACTTTCCATCATTTTCATCTTTCTATTTCTATTTGCTTGTCTATTTTTGTAAAATAAATTGCTAATGTTTTTTCACTATTAGTGAAGGTATAATAGTCTATTTCTATTTTATTTTCATTTTTTTAGCACCTTAGATTAGTGCGTACACTATTTTAGTGCTTCTATTATTTTAGCACCTATGCTATCTTAACACTTCTAGCTCTTTTATTATTTGAATTTATTTTCAAGTTTTGAACTAACCTAACCAATGTACCAACCTAGCAATATAGATGTTTTCACCTAGAAAATACCTAAAAAATAACTACTAACATTTTATTTGTAGGTTCATTTATCCAAGATTGTTATTTCACACTAGTTTAGTTGCATTACATTAGCTTAAAGGGAAAAAAATTGTTGTGTTTGTGGGCTTTGTAATATTTATGCTCCCCCTTTACGCTTAGGGTGATCTTTTAGATCAAAAGCATTATATTTTCATTCTTTATTGAAATTATAACCTAAGGGTGTTAGTTGTGTATGATCTCGCCTTGTATTCCATACGAATCTTAGATGGCCAAAAAATACCCAGCATTCCTTTCCCATTAGGAGGATTTTTTGGGGATTTCATCACCCCAAGTTATAACCTAATCCACTCAATCTAGCAAGATATATAAAGGGGGAGAATAAATTTTTTACCCCAATCTAGCTATCATCTTGTTTGACATAGCCTTGGGGCCCCTATTTTATTAAGACACAAGGTAAAGGAATATTTTCTTACAAATACCCCATGCTTGTAGATGCTCTAATTGTAGCATCAAAAATTGTCACCCTTGAGAATTTCACACTAAGTTTTTCTCCCTCAGAGGTGCATGGACCTAATTGTAGACCTAATTTCCTAAATTATGCATTTTGTGGCCTATTTTATCATTTTATGACAAATTGCAAGTAGAAACCCAAATAATTCATTTAATATTTTATCCCCAACACCTCAAGTCCCATAAAATAGGGTTGGGACCTAGTCGACTAGGTCCCCCTATTTTTCCTCCAAAATTGAATATGTCAAAGGTGGTATTTTATTATTTGAATTTCCAAAGTTCAAAGTTGGCTACCAATATTTTATTTTTAGGAAATCATAATAATTGCATATAAATTCCTAGTTATTGCATCATTTGAAATCTATCTAGCATCAAGAGCATTATCAAGCAAGTCAAGAGCATTCATTTAAATATTTATTGCAGAAATTCAAGATCCAAATTCATGTCAAAGTGTATGTGAGTTTTTTCATGTTATCATATTGTTTATGAGATCTAACCCTTGCAGGTCTTCAAGAAAATCAAGTCAGCAACAATCAAGCCTTGAGGAAATCTTGTATGACTTTAGTCCTTCAAGTAAGCCATTTATGGGTGATGAGTTGTAGTCCATTGTTAATTTATCATTCCTTCATAATTTGGATTTATCATTATCATTGGCATTGCGATTGTGGAAGTGGAAACACTAACAAGGGGTTTGACTAAGGTAAGCCCCTAAATGGAACAACCTTTCTCCTCTCTTTGAATGTATAGGTTTCAGATTTGAAGAAGATTAGGAGAAGTTTGAAGATCAATTGTTCAATGTTTCATTCAAACCCTACTCCTTGGAAACAAACAAAAACTCGATTATAGCAATATATGACAATGTGACAGGAGGAAACAAAAGGCTTAGATTTGGCATTAGAGGACTATGAAATTAGATATGGAATCCCTCTACTAAGACATAGTCACCCAAGGTGACTAGGTCCTCAAAAACTAGCTTCAAATTTATATTATGGGTGCACAATGTCCTACTCAGTCCATTTATGTCGTCTGAATTTCTTTGTGGCATTCTAGATCTATTTTTGATAAAGGGTAAAACGGGTTTTATAGGGACCCGAAACCACAAAGTTTACAATAGCAAAGAAAGGACAAAAAAGTCCATCAAACACAACCGGCTGCACAAAAGGAAAAAA
>VDFB02374272.1:0-26010 GCA_007258455.2 Sequoia sempervirens
TTGGAGCAAAAAAAAAAAACATTTGAAATAAGAATTTTGGAAGTTTGGTGCCAAAATTTACAAATTTAAATTCAAAAACTGAGTCCTAATTTGAAAATTGGCAATTTTTCAAAAATCGTCCAACTTCTGGAAGTCATAACTTTTGATCCGGGACTTTGTTTTTCAAACCATTTGCACCGCAAAAAGGTATCGGAGTGAAGAATGTGCTAAGAACCTGCTCTACTAGTTCCAACGAATTTTGGGCCTGTACGAGATCGTTTAGTGCCTCAAACTAGACTCAAAAGGTTTTTCAAGGCAAAAAGCAAAAACTGGAACTTGAATAACTTTCAAACTGTGAATGATATTGCCCTGATTCTTTCACCAAAGTGCTTATTTTTCCATTCTGAACTTTTCCATAATTTTTTTGTCTTTCCACGCCTTCAAATTCACACATGCTAAAAATAGTAGTTGAGCAGAAAAAGTAGAAAATAAGTTCTGAAAGTTGGGAACTCTTATTCAATGAAAAGGGTATCCAGAAATGTAAAAGCATCTACAAAAAGCAAACAAAAGGAACATAAATGGAAAGCATATTTTTGGGTGATGCAAGATTTCCCTCACACCATTGGATGCTTCTACATCAGACACCTAGGGTAATTTGAGAAGTGACCCTGTCATGTCTCAGATGATTGAGGAAAACCCAAACAGTCAACCTCTACCTTAGACAATCAGGATGAATCTTCCACAGGCCTTCCTCTCCACTTCACCAAATATTCTTCATATTGCCTATTTTTTGTACTCCTTGCCACACAACTATCCAGGATTCCTTCAATCTACTCCTCTGAAGTAGGTGCCGGAATGCCACACTGTTCCATTGTTGGTACTTCCTCTGTGCCACCTTCATGATACTCTATCAAATCTAAAATATTAAATACAGGGGAAATATTGACTCCATCTACAAAACTGAACTTCAACTTTGTTTTCAACTTCTTTTACAAGGTCCTCCAAAAGTATCCAACAAATTTTGTGTCACAATCTAAGACTATATTCTCTGGCAGACCATGTAGCCTCACCACTTCTCTTAAGAACATTGTGATCTAAGACTATACTCTTTGATAGACCATGTAGCCTCACCACTTCTCTTAAGAACAAGTTAGTAATGTGGATTGCATCATGGGTCTTCTAGCATGGGATGAAATGTGCCATCTTCAAAAACCTGTCAACTACCAAAAATACTGAATCATTCCCTCTTTGTGTCCTTGGAAAACCAAGAACAAAGTCCATACTTATATCTTCCCAAGGCCTCTCTGGTACAGGTAAGGGATGATACAACCCTGTATTCTAGCTCACTCCTTTAGCCATCTAACATACCCTGCAACTCTGCACAAATTTCTTCACATCTCGTGATAATTGAGGCCAATAATAATGCTCACTTATAATGGCAATGGTCTTATCCCAACCAAAATATCCTGCCATTCCTCCACTATGCTTCTCCTTTATCAGGTTTTCCCTCATGGAACTCTTCGGAATACACAATTGACTTCCCTTAAACAACATGCCATCCTGGATTATGAAATCCAGCCAGTTCGTCCTGTCAACCGCAACAGGCTCCTTGCAAGATTTCCAAGCTTCTGCAGAGTTAGTAGCTTTAGGGTGCAATATTTTGAGTTCATTGAACCCAACCACTTCAATTTGCATCTCTGTCAACAATGTTTGCCTCCTACTTAAGGCATTTGCAATGTAATGCCCCGCCACGCAACCCTAGAGGAAGTTGCAATCCACCACATAAACGTACCAATTTTTTATTTATTTAAATACGAATAACATGAAGGTGATAACATATTGCCAACAACCTCTAAGGCCACGAGACAAAGATTACTTAAAAACCCAACATCAATTAACATTAACATAAACTGAACACATTAAACACTTAAGGAAATGAGACAACATACATTCCATTCAAGATAGCTTGCAACAAAGGATAGGAAATACCAAAAGATTTCAATTACATGAATTATAATAAGATTACAATACTCATTCCCCGAATGAGGTAAGTCCAACAAATAAGATTACAATATACAATTCCACCTCGATAACAACTGAGGGGTAAGATACAATAAGAACTGAGAGAACAAGGCGTGAGAAGAAACTGATTCCCATGAGCTCTCCAACTGGAAATCATGAACACACGAACATGAAGAAGAACCAACAGAATAAGATGCACGCCACCCGACCACGTGGAATCCAAAAGGTTCCACTCCCTCCGTGCTAGGAGATAGTAACTAGGAATTCCTACCAGGACCATTTACCACTAGACACGGGTCACACAGAGCTTAAACAAAATAAATACAAGACCTCATCACAAGACGGGATGGTCAAACGTACAACTCTAGGTACGACTCACACAAAACTGCCCCAGGTTACATTGCTTCCAGACATAGAATAGATCAAGAGTGTCACAAATAACATAAACAAACTGCTGACTTAGGAAGAGTGTCATCGCATAGTTCGTCAAGGGATATCCTCTGGGAATCTTCCTAGGCCCCGGCTCCCACTACACGGGTATCCTGGTAGCCTCTACCGCATTCCTGGCACCCATGCTTACTCATGCGGAACCAAATACCTCTCGTGAAGATGAGATAGATGATCTTGCGATTCCAGGCCTTCCCGTCTCATCCCAAGTCTACAACAAGCCCTTGGGTCCATGAGCGAGGCATACTTATGCTTATTTAATGTTTGATGCATCCTAAACTTCTAAAAGTTTATTTAGTTATCACTGAATTAACCAACTTGCAAAAGGGTTATCCTGGTGCCACTTTGTGCGCCGGCACCCATTTGCAAGCCACTCTCCTAAGACAACACACCTGGTCATAATCACAATAGGTGACCAGATAACACGACCTCTCCAACCCAAGGAGGCACAAGACAAGAAAACTCACTCCAAACACTGGAGGAAAACAAGGTTAAAACCCTCTCCACACACTAGAGGAAAGCAAAGAACAAACCCACTCCAAGCATAGGAGGAAACCAATTACAGAAACCCCCTCCTTTCAAAGGAGGTACAAAATACATTACCCTCTCCTATTCCAAAGGAGGCACAAATTACAAAACCCGAACGTGAAAACCGGGTGAAACGACTTGGTGACACATGCACAAATCCCAAGGCACAACAAAATTGACTCACGTACCACAATCCCAAACAAATACATGAACTCCAAACTGGGAGACTTCAACGTCGACTCTATCCTCCCAACATAGAGGATGAACGTTATAACACTACAAGCATTCCGGACAATTAAGTAAACTAATGTTCGGGTTTCCTAAACCCAGTCAAACACAGTTACATGACTTGCATTTATCAAACAATCGAACCCATTTCTTTTCACGACAAGAAATACGCAAGGAACATATCACATACTCGAAATTTCATATACTAAAACCAAGACATTTAATAGATAACATCATTGAAATGGAATAGACCAATCAGTCACTCTATGCCTTACAATCCTATACTGTAAATAAAATTACTCGATTAACCAAACATTTCCATTAAATAATAAGCCCTTCCTTTCTCTAAGTTTTGCCATTATATTCTATAATTAAAACACCTTGATAGATAGCACTTAGATCAACAAATCAATCCCCAATTTCAACTCAACATTAAATAAATCAACTATACTCATTTCTACTTGAACACAATATGTTCCAATCAATTTTACTGAATAGAAAATGCATAGGCCCTCTTGCCGACATTAAAGAATTTAATCCAATAATACAACTTTACTTGATCAATTTATAATTAATCGACATCAAAATTATCAATAAACCAACATCTGACAAACAAAGTTCTTTGATTGCAATGAATCATTCATTATTTCTACGTTTTCTCATACGTATTCTATATTTAGAACATTTTGATAAATAAATCAGTCCTTTCAACTCGCATTAATAAATCAAATAAATCTTCAACTAAATCTCATCTCTACTAGAGTACGAGTCCAATCCAACAAATATACTTAATAGAGCCTACTCAATGTATATACTGTTACATACTAAATACTTAAATAACACTATTAACATTTAAGAATCTATAACAATACTTTATATTTCGTTTCCCTAATCTCATATCTAAACAAAACCTTTGATTATCTAGACTCTATCCTTTAAAATAAATCACTGACTATTCAAAATTCAATGTTCTAGATATTCCATTTGAATATAAAATCTACTTTTGCTTCTATTTCGAATCAGAATCATCTTCAAGTTATCTACATTTAAATCTACCCCTTTAATTTCATTTGCCACGATTGTCCGCAAAATCAAAACTGAATTATAAATAATTCAAACTTTTGATAATTAAAATAACTGAATAAAATAAATATTTCATTATCTCTTAGTTTCCTACTTAAATTCCGTATTCAAATTTTTTAATAACTAAGGTCATTTGACTGAAATAATTCATTTATTTAATCTCATTTCATAATGGAAATCATAATCAAATTCATAAAGAAACGAATTCATTTGTTAGCCAGTAGATCGATTAATTTGTACTAAGTTACTAGATCCTCAAATTTGAAACAATTAATAAATAACCATTTATTTAAAGTAATTTAAATCTTATTTCAACATAAATCGATTAATTATATTAAAACTCATTTCGACTAAACTATCTTGTCATAAACTATATTAAGTTTCACTAAATTATCAACTTTCTTTAACTGCATTATCTCATAGTCAATTTAAAAGTCCAACTTAACATTTAACTTCTTTTAATCTGCCAAATAAACTATAATTTTCCTTGCATGATAATAAATCATTTAAAATCCAAATATTACACATCACTCAAAATTATATTAACTCTTTTATATATAACATTATTTATTAAATATTTAATATATAATATTCAATATATATATAATATTAAAATTTAATATTGAATATATATATAATATTAAATATATAATATTAAATATTATACATAAAATATAATATAACCTTTCTTTTTTTTCTAAAAAACATATAAAAAAAAAACGGATTTCATTTGTTAAAAGGGCGAAGCCCTAAATTTACTGTGGGCCGCGCGGCCCAAACAGGGGTCGGACCCTGCGTGGGCTGCGAAGCCCACAGGGGCGGCCGCGGGTTCTGCCCAGCGGCCTCCCCACATGGGGGGCGTGGCCTGTGTGGGCCGCGCTGGGCGCGGCCACCACAGGCGGCGCCTCCATTGGGGCGGCCGTGGGGCAGTGCCCTCCCAAAGGCCCACAAAAAAAAAGGGGTTTATTATTTATATTTTTCTTCCTTTTAAATTTCGTTTTAATGAAAACGATTCTGCCTGCATTATGGCGAGAAATTTGCCAGACTTAAAACAAAAGCCATAAACATATTCATGTACAGGTAATGATTTGTTTTTTTATTTTTTTTTATTTTGGGTTTCAAAAATCTGATTCTAAAATGGAGGTTCCTTGGTTTTCCTTCATTTTGTTTGGAGGAGATTTCTGGTTTGAGCTTTTTATTCCCAAATCTAACTGCAGTTTTAGCAAATTGAAAGCTTTTTCTTTTCATGGATTTTTAAAGAATCTAAAGTTATAGTTTCAAATAACCATAATGAGAAAGAGAAGAGGGGAGAGAATGGTGAACCTTGTGTTTTCTCCAACTTGAAAGCTTTTAACCATGAAGAATCCCAAGCCTTCCTTCCACTCCACCATTTTTGCCACCTCCAAGCTCCCTTTTTAAAAAAAAACATATCTCCCCCTATTCATAAGGATTTTCCCCAAATATCTTGGGCCCAAACCCTAAGATGCCCACTCTCTAATTTTAATTCACTAAATGGCTTTTCTATTTTTTTTAAAAATTTTAAAAACACTTTTTTAATTTCAAATATAATTCTTAAGTAAATACATAATTGCATTGAAATCCAAACTTGATTATGATTTTCAATTACCTTTATAATTTAAATCAAATATTCAATAAAGACAATATAATTCTTTTATTTCAATTTATTCATTAATACACAAATCAATTTATAACTCCATCTAGTTAATTAAATAAGTCAATTCCTTAGTAACTAAATAATCGTTTAATTAATTTAAACCCAATTAACAAACGAGATAAATTGCATTTAGTTAACGAAACCAAATAGATTAAATCCTCTTTTAGACTATATCCACTATTAATCTAATTAATTAATAAACTAAATCTAGTTTATTAATTAATCAAATCAATCAATAAACCAATCATTACTTTATTAATTTCAACAATAAATCAATAAATAAAACTCATTTCAACATTGCAACTAAACACATTTAATCATCAATTAAACTATGAAAGTCATTTAATAAACTTTAAACTTGAAATTAAATAAACACTCAAGGGAAAACTGACCAAGTTAAAACAACTGACCCCGACGACAACCTGACGACACGCTATGACTAGGGTGATGACTTGGCTCAGAAAACCTAGCTACTATCTCCCAATCAATTACCGTTGGTAAATGGACACGCTCACACCTGTGAAGCCAGGTGGAGTCGATGTCATGTACCTGCAACCTGCAACACAGAACATGCCAAACGTGCAAAATATATACGTATGTTATGATCAAACACACCGTGATGAGGGAATCTCGGAATTGTAGGGCGCTCGCAAGCGAGTGATACAATCCGCCCTTTTCACCAATACCGTATCTCTAACTGACACATCTAACATCAATGATATGATCAATAGCATAAAACATCATTTAATCAGATATCTTCTAAGTTATTCTAAACATGTCATTAAAATACATCAGAATAAGATAACATCACATCAACATATAACTTTCACGTTGTTTAACAATCACGATCACAAGTACTCAAGTTCGAAAGTCTAAGTATGTTCAAACACAAACGTCACCTTACGATATAATCATATGCATCATTAAACAATTAATAATTAAATAATCGCCAAGTTTACAATCACATCATAAGCATAATCAGACATAAGAGAACCTTGCCAATCCAAATATCCCAAAATGGAGGGGTGTTACATGCAACCCTATTTGACTTCCCACTCCTATGCTTTAAAACAAATGTATAACTTTTTAAAAACTCTACCCATTTCATATGCCTCTGATTTATTTTTCCTTGACTATTTAGATACTGTAATGCTTGATGATCAATAAAGAAAAATTCCTTCGGTAACAAATAATGTCTCTATTTCTTTAATGCTTGAACTATTGTATAAAATTCCTGATCATATACATAGTACTTTCTTTTTGCATCATTTAACTTTTCACTGAAATAGGAAATGGGCTTACCTTCTTGGCTCATCACTGCTCCAATGGCACAACCACTGGCATCACAATCCACCTGAAACACCTTATTAAAATCTGGGAGGCCTAAAAATGGTTGTTCTGTCACCTTCTGCTTCAACAGATCAAAACTCTTCGTTGCTCCAGTGTTCCACTTGAACTCTTTTCTATCCCCTCTCATTGTTTCAATCAGGGGTACACAAATACTACTGAAGTTTTTAATGAACTTTCTATAAAAAAGGCCAAACCATGGAAATACCTCACCTTAGTAGCAGTTCTTGGGGTAGGCCATTCTAGAATAGCCTTCACCTTCTCTGGGTCCATCTTGAGACCTTCTGTCGAGACAATAAACCCCAAGTACACTAACTTCTTCACAAAACTAAACTTCCTTAGATTAATCAACAATTTCTCTTCTCTCATCTTCTCAAAAGCTCTATGCATATGCATTAAATGCTCATTCAAAGTCTTACTAAAAATCAAAATATCATCTAGATATACAATAACAAAACTTTCCAGAAACTCTTTCAATACCTCATTCATGACCCGCATGAATGTACTCAGTACATTGGTTAGCCCAAAGGGCATGACTAACCACTCGTACAAGCTCTCTTTGGTCTTGAAGGCAATCTTCCATTCATCTCCCTCACGAATCTAGATCTGGTGATATCCACTCTTCAGATCAATCTTTGTGAAGTACTGTGCTCCACTCAAATAGTTCATCAAGTCATCCATCCTTGGCAAGGGAAATCTGTACTTGATTGTTATCTTATTTATGGCTCAGGAGATTGTACACATCCTCCACTCCCATCCTTCTTTGGTGCTAGTACTGCAGGTACTACACATGGGCTCAGACTCTCTCGAATCAAACCCTTTCTCAACAACTACTGAACTTGTCTGTTCAACTCTTCATTTTCTACAAGAGTCATTCTGTGAGCTGCTTTATTTGGAAAACTGACTCTAGGGACCAAGTTAATCTGATGACTGATCTTCCTCACTGGTGGTAAACTCTCAAGTACGTTATCAAAAATAATCTCCTGAAACTCATCCAATAGTCCAAAAACTTCTACTGGTACCTTCTCACTATCTTCCTTATCCATTCTAGGAATAAATGCATAACACATACATTCATGCTTCATGCCTTTAAAAATTTTCTTCCATCAAAAAAAAAAATCTAGCACTACTGCATACCTTTTCTTCGTCCTTCTTTAGGGGTTTCAACTTATGGTGGACTCCATCCTTCATCAAGGAATAAGGGTTTGAATGGCCATCATGTACAACTTTCTTATCAAACTACCATGACCTCCCCAACAACATGTGACATGCATCCATGGGGATGATATCACATAGTACCTCATCGTGATAGCTTTCGATCTTGAACTTCACTAGGCACTGCTCATTGACCAAAACTTTGTGGTCTTTCTACAACCAGGCAATCTGATATGGATGTGGATGCCTTTCCCTTTTTAGCTTCAACTTCGTAACCATCTCTTCAGATACCAGATTATCGGTGCTCCCACTGTCAATAATGACATCACACCATTTGTCTTCACACTTGCACCTTGTGTAGAACAGATTCTTTCTTTGTTCTATCTCCTTCTCTTCAGTCACTAGGGCTCTTCTAACCACTAGGGCTTCTCCTCTTTCAACATCATCTGAATGCTTGGATTGAGCCTCCTCATCTACATGTGCAACCCTTTCATGACCTTCTGGCCTTCTGTCTATCCTTCCTTGGTGTTTTGGACATTCATAGGCTCGATGCCCTTCTTCACCACAATGGAAACAAGTTCCTCTGAAACCACCCCTTCTAGGCCCTGGCCTAGATCTTCCTCATCCTCTACCTCTTTGATTACCACTATTTTGATCACGAGGGCGGTAGAAGTTATCATTCTTTTGGCCTCAACTAGTACCCACATCTTCATTTTTCCTTTCCTCCTCATTTGGCTCCTAGAAGATCTTCCACCATCCCTTCCACTTTAACCTCCCCATCCTTTTTGCTTGCTGTCAAATATTTTGTTCAGCTTCTCCTGAACTTTTAGAGAAAATTAGAATGCATCCTCAATGGTGGTCATTCTGACCAGGCTTAGCTCCTCTTGAATGCTCGGTCATAACCCATTAAGACAACAGGCTACCTTTTCCTTGTTGGCCTCTGCATGGCCTATTCTGATGATCATGTTGTGAAAATCTTTTGTGTAGTCTTTCATAGATCTACTTCCTTGCTTCAACCCTTGCAATTTCTTTAGCAAATCTAACTCGTAGTCCACTGGTATAAACTGCTCCTTCAATTTCTCCACCATGTGATCCCAATTACTGATCTTTTCTTTTCCTCTTCGATTCCTCTCCAACTGGACCTCTTTCTAAACTACTAAGTTTATTTAAAAAATATATATGTATTTGGTAAAAATTTGAAATTTCAATGCAATAGTACTTAAACTTCAGGGAAAAAATAAGTAGGTGTCTCTCTGACAACCCTAACCACAACAAAATGATAATATTTTTTAATAAAATTTTAGATATAAGTGGAGGAGTCATGTCCGAATGTGATGCATATTTTTTTCTAAGTAAATAATTAATTATGAATTTTTATTACAACTTTTGAAAAATATAAAAACTCATATGTCTGACCACCTTAACTTGGTCAAAACTTCATGAAATTCAATTTTATTTTTTTGAATCCTATAGTATGCAAAACATAGAATGTGAGACATGTTTCAGATTAAAAAAATGTGATACCATATGAAAGTTATAGATGTTTTTCAATCAACCTATCAATTAGGACTTTAGTCGTAATTTAAATAGAAAATGAATAATAATTATTTATTAAATTCAAAGTAAAGCATAATTTATATTAGTGGAAAGCAGAGAATCTCCTTTAAAACCATTTTTCGTTTCATCTATTTTAAGTAAAAAAAAAGTCGTCAGCCACATACCCATCATATTGCCACTTTTTGGCCCATCATGATCTTGCACATACCCAATAATTAATTATGAATTTTTTATTGCAATTTTTAAAAAATATAAAAAACGCGTATGTCTAACCACCTTAACTTGGTCAAAACTTCACGAAATTCAATTTGTTTTTTAATCCTATAGTATGTGAAGCATGGAATGTGACACATGTTTTGGATTCATAAAATATGATACTATTTAAAAGCTATAGATATTTTTCAATCAGCCTATCAATCAAGACTTTAGTCGTAATTCAAATAGAAAATGAATAATAATTCTTTATTAAATTCAAAGTAAAACATAATTTATATTGGTGGAAAACTGAGAATCTCCTTTAAAAACCCTTTTTGTTTCATCAATTTTGAGTAAAAAAAAGGTTGTTAGCCACATACCCTACACATACCCATCATATCACCACTTTTTGAACCATCATGATCCTACCCATACCCACAATCTTAAGTGAAACCATATTTATCTTGGTAGAAACATGATAGTCCTTGGCATTTGTCTTTGTCTCTATGCTTGGGGCACAATGATAACTAGTTTTTGGAGGTGTGCATTCTTTTCAAGGATCCCCTCTTCCCCTCTTTCTACTTAAAATACCAACATAGCAAGTATGTTTACATTTTAAGTGGGAGGCATATTGTCCCCCATTCATTGTTGTGGCATGTCTTGTTTGTGGTGATAATATGCTTGATTTTCTACAAGAGTGTGACCTTTCTTGGCATATGCCATTCCTCTTAGTGGTAATTCTATGTCTTGCATTCCATAAGGTGCAAATATTTTATCCCTCAGCTAGTCCTCTCTTGGTGATGTCAAGTGTGATGTTCCCTAAGGTGATACCTTTCATGTATTAAGTAAAACCACTTCGATTATCATAACCTAAAACTAATTCATGTCCACTAAGCATAACACAACTTGCTTTATGGTACCTTTATTTCATGATAGTCTAGCACAATGCAACTTGGTATCCTTGTGAAAACCTTTGACCATTTAGTGTGGAACTTTATCAAAGTTATCATAGAGTATAAATCTTAGTATGGTTGCATGATTTATCCATCGCCTCTTGTTTTATGGGATCACACCTTGTAGACCTAGTTTGTGTTTCTCATATTTTTCTTGAGATCTCACCTAATGTATATTGGATTGCACTTTGTGAGCATATTTTTCATGACCACTTAGCATAATAAAACTTTCTTTCCTATAGAGCCATGTCTTTCATAAGTGATTTTACATCCTTGTGAGTGTATTTAATGGATGTGGCATAATGAAACTTGCTAGTCCTTCCATCTATTTATTTTCACATCGATTTTGACATGGTATGATTATGTATCTTGTCTTCCTACTTCATATCATGCATATGTGTGTGTACCTTTATGCTTATGTTTATCTTCCATGGGATCTTGAATCCCAAGGGCTTGCGTAAGCCCCTTGATCCTTGTCATCCTATCCCATCAACATTTTTGCACTTGGACCCTCTCGACATATATTTGTCTACTTTAGTGTGAGTTTTAGCATTGGACTCATACTCTCACAAAAGTGGGGGCTAAATGTAGTGTAGAAAAATGAACTCTTTTACATCTTCACACTATGTCTGGATCCCTTAATTAATTAGACTTAATTAAGTTTCTAATTTCCTAAATTATGCATTCCTAAGCCTTAATATTCTCATTTTTTGAAAGGGAAACTGATATTAAACAAATACTAACATTATTTTAAACACCTTCTAAGTTATGTGTCCTAGATTTAGGTACCAAGACCCATTTTCCCAAGGGTGAATGGGTCCTCCTTAAGTGCCAAGAGCTAATTTTTAATATGTTTTTGGAAGAATTTTAATAATTTAAATTCAACTTTAAAATGTCGGCTTATGGAATCTAATTTCTGAGGAATTAGATAAACACCTATAAATACATAGTTATTTTATCCATTCAACATTAAGAATTAAGAGGCAACTTTCACAAGAGAAAATATTGTTTTCAAGAGAATTGAAGAGAATATTTATCAAGAGTTTATATTAGCAATCAAGATCATATCATCATGTCAAATTTATGTGTGTTCATATTATTTTTTGGAGCTAACATTGTGATGTAGGTTTCAAAAATTCAAGCATTAAATCAAGCAATTATTCAAGCCAATTCATACAAGATCCAATCCTAAGAGAGATGTGTTAGAATTCAATCCTCTAAGGGAAACCATTGAGGCTTTGGTGAGTTGTGACATAGATTTTTTCATTCATCATTCCTTGCAATTTTCCATTATCTTTCATTATCAAGGTTTAATTACCAAATTGGGGTTTGACCAAGGAAAACCCCTAAATTAATCTAAAACCAAATATTTTTTGATATTTTTTGTGTATGTGAAAATTTACAAGTGAAGAACGATTGAAGATTGACCTAAAGTGTAATTTTGTTATTTTTTCAAAGTTGTCATCAAAGTTGTTAAGTTATCAAAGTTGTCATCTAATAGTGGAGTTCAGAGGAATCAGGAGTGCAAATTTGGGATCAAAGAAATGAGACATTATATTGTGGACCCCTATACAAAGAGCCATTTGCGTGAAATAATATTTTGGATCCCTGTACAAAGACCCATTTTCCTTAGGATGAATTTTTTCTTGTATGACACTCAACAACCATGTTTGGAGCTTGGTACATGCCATTTTTCCCTTCTTAGATCTGCCTAAAAGTTATTTCTGTTTGTGCTATCCTTAATTTCTACATTTCAAGTTTTATATTAGATAATTGAGTTCATCAGGTATTTTATTTTCATCTCCCAAAAGTGCATTTCATTCATTTTTTATCATAAGAAAACAACAGATCCTCCTAATAGGGTCGACTCACCTCAAGGTTGAAAGTCAATCCTAACCTTGGAAGATCTCTTTTTTCTAATGAAATTAGGAAATTTTAAGTCTATTGATCACACACCTTTTAACAATTCTACATTGATCACCCCACTTACATTTTTCTTTATTTCACTTGCACCTTAATTCAAACTTATAATGCATAATATAGATTAGGTTGACCTATAGTGGCATCCATATAATAGATCAACATTTACATAACCTCCAAAATACTCATATCATATTAGGTCAGAAATTTTGAAGACCTAACATCAAAATTCACCAACTTATCAACCACAAATGAACATGAAATCCTCCAAAATCCATGTCAGTTCATGCAAAAGATCTACTAATGACTGTTAACACTCCCAAAAATCCATAAGGAAAGATACCATTTTGGAGTGAAGTGAAAACTCACCAAAACATACACCGTGTAATGGTAACCATTATCATTGTTAGACTCGATGTTCTTTCATTCATAACTTCTTCACTAGAGAAAAAAACAATATGAAAATCTAGATGTAGAATCACCTAAAATCCAAGTAAATTTCATTAAAATCATAGAGCATGATTCTTCAAGGTAGACCAATGCTAACCAAAATACCAGATGTCTTGTACACTAAAAAATAATGTTCTGAAACAACCAATTTTCCACTTCAACTATCTACATCAGATCAAACCTTCTTGCAACTAAGCATTGGATTAATATTTTTATGCATGCTCATGCTACACAAAATGGTCTACACATCAATCTTCATGCAAAATGATAATGTTACAATCAATGAAAACACTAGTATACTTGCATAGTTGCATGCTATACAACTTATGCTTATATTTCAGCTCATGTTGCCAATAGACATATCAATGATAGGCTCTTTAATCTTCCAACAATCTCCCTCTTTTTCATTGATGGAAACATGCCAAAATTTCTCTCTAAAACTAAACTCCCCATTTGACATCAAGGGAAAAGGGCACATACATGTGTTCTATTCTTCTCCCCCTTTCATGACTTACATGGTTTTTCATTTACCGAATTACAAATATATTCACATACTCATGTGCTTCCTTTAATTGATAAATACATATATGTACATGGGAATAACCAAAATTCAAAAATATTAACTTTCCCAATAATGTTATCCATCAAAGAAATTAAAATTTTCACTGGAAATATTTCTCTACCATCTACATATATATAGTAAAGCCTGACTAATAAACTAAAATGCATAACGAGAAAAGAAATATACACCATTAACTAGAATAAGTATTTGACACCTGCAACTTGTCAAGGTGTGCTTTCTAGTCTTTCTTTCCTTCTTCTCAACCTTCTTTGGCTAGGTCAAGAATGCAACTATGCTTGTCTCAAACTCCATAATAGGTTCTTCACCATCATTTGGAGTGTTGGGTACTTGAATTAACTTCATTTCTTTGTTTGTACTCATCAAGGAACTGGAGATAGGTGTGAATTTATCATTCACTAGGTCCTTGAGATGTTCAAACTGCATAATTAGCTTCTCCTTTTATACTTGCAATTGGAAGAACTACTTGTGCAGATTATCAATTACTATTCTTGTGGTCCCACCAATGTATTGTGTCAGATCATAGGCATGGATGCCTTATCAATTTGGGACTTAATTGATTCCATCTCATCCTTGATACTTTTGGTGGATTTGGACCACTTCATGCAAAATTGGAACAACAATTTAGCTTTTGCAACACAATTTTTCATATCTATGATTTTTTTCTAAAATTTGTTGTGTGTGAAGCCACACTTCTCTGTTATGTCCAAAAATTTCTTATCATTCACATTTTTCTCTATCTCTTTCTCTATTTTTTCCTTCAAACCATTGAAATACTCTTTCAATTAATCAAACAAAAAATTCAAAATTTCCATAACATATAAAGAATTATCTATGCTTGCACTAGGTATGCTCTCATGTAACACTTTAGTTGAATCATCAATAATCTTTGTACTCTTGTGATGAGTTTGGAAGATTTATTCTCGAGAAGAGGCATTGAAAGCATCATGTAACTAAAGCTTGTGCAAAGGAGATATTCTATCCATGTTAACCTACCTCTATTGCATTGGAAGTTGTAGCAGCTAGGAAAACACAATAGGCTTGAAATGGATTGTATACTTAATAGGTTCTTCAATGAATCTTTGGAGGTACCAAAATATTCACCTACTACCTTCATATTATCTTCCACATATTTCTTTTCCAAGGCATTTTCCACCAACACTGACTTCTACATTTTCATCCTTTTTTCTCAACATTGACCTATTTTTCTTTATTCTTATTTTCCTCATCGATTGATTCTTCTTTGTTATCTAGAGGAAAATTTATCTTTGAGTTGGATTGTAATTCTTCTTAAACATTCCTTTCTAGTCTCAAAGGAGGGGACTTGTGATCTATAGATGTATCCTCCTTCTATGCCTCTATAACATTTACATCTATAGCAGCATTTTCTCCCATTAGAGGAGCATCATTGGTAATACCTCCTTCTGCAATGTTCTCACCACAAGTGACATTCTCTTCAATAACATTTTCTTCCATATCTAGAAGAGTTTCATCTTGCACATTCTCCTCTTTTATTTCATGCTCATGTTGAGAATCTTCTTGTTGTGCTTCTTCTATAAAATTAACTTCTAGAGCTGACATATCATCCTACATTACTTCTTCATTATCTAGAGTTAGACCTAGTCTTTGTGCCAAATCTGCAACCTTCTCCATAGTTTCATTTCAAAGTGTCTCAAGATCATCCCGATCTCTGCTCATAAGAGTAGAACTACCCTTTTATTTGTTTGGAAATCCCTATTGTACACCTGAGCCTATATGGCTTTATGTTCATTTGGGAGGGGTGCACTAAACTTCTCCAAAGAAAATATTTTAACTTTGTTTCTTTATCAATGGCTTCCTATCTACCATATAACTTAAATCAATTGCATCTTTTGTAGTTTCTTTATCAACATCATTAGTTGTAGTGCATAGTGTAGTTGTTTTCTCTAGCATATCATGCTCTACTATGCCATTGAATAAATCATCTAATTTCATGGTGCTATGTTGTCTTACCAAAGAGGAAGACTTACTCTTCATCTTCTTCTTCTTTTCTTCTAGTGACACATTTTCTTTATTAGACTTTGTTTTCTTTTGCCTTCTTTGTATCCTATAGCCTTCCTTATCTTTCTCAATTTTACCCTCATTGCTAGTGTCCATAAGGTCTACTTTTTGTCTCTTCCCATTGGAATCTTCCTCAAATGTAATGGATATTTTATGAATTAGAGGCTCTATATCTTCTTCTACTTACTCTTCTTTAGCAACATTTACACTGACAAATTTGTCTCTTTCATATTTTCTCTTTATTATTCTCCTTGTAGGGCCTGTTTGTTGTGTTACCAGAGTGGTCTTTTCTTTTATAGGAATCTTCTTCTACTTTATTAGAGTAGACTTCTCCTTCACCAGAGTACTTGCAGACTCTTTCCTCTTCTCACGAATGACAAACTTAGTCCTAGAGAAGTGGTAGCTATTCTATTGTATCTCCTGACATCAAATGATCCTTCTCGAGCATCAATCAAGCCTTTAGATTTCTTTATACCCTCCTCCTCTAGACCCACCATCTCTGCAACTTCTACAGTTACTCTCTCAATAGTCTTCTTTATTTATTTTTATCTAAGTTTGGTTCATATGCACTTTCATGGACTTTTCCTCATGTGTACCATACCTCTCTTCAAAGGTGTCTCTTGATTTTCTTAGTATAAAATTTGCTAAAGCCGTGATTTTTTCTCTGTGATCTCATATCCCATCTCTAGGATCTAGACAATCCTAGGCTCAACATCTTGTATGATGCAACAATCCTTTGAGACTATGAAAGTGATATCATTCTTATACTTTTCCACCATATTATGAGGAATCTTCTCTCTAGCCTACATATTCTTTTGAAAGATTTTGAAAAACCCCCATTGAGCTTCATCCTATGCATCGACATTACCTAACCTCCATAGGTGGTCTCTAATTTGAAGTGCAATTGGTTTATCCTTTAACCAAATGATGTTCTTTGTTCTGGGTAGTTCCCTCAAGAATAAAAAATAAAAAATGATCAATGTGTCAAATTTGAAAGAATATTTTGAATCCTTTATGTTTTGCAAGCTCTAGATTAATTGTTCCCTCAATAGTTTGCACAAATTGAAATCTACAAGTATTTACCACCATTTCATATACAATATTTATTGTGGTGGAAGATACAAAATTCTCCCTATTAGAAAAGTATATCTTATAATCACCATTGCAACATATTTGACTATTGAGTTTCTAATATCCTAGATTGTCAAGCCTCTTCTATCATACTTTTCTCTAGCTAACTCTATAGAAACCTCATTCTTTACAGACTTAAGTGTTGGAAATGGTCTAGTTGAGTTCAAACCAATAACAACCTTAATTAACTTCTTGGTAATCATGCCATGCATATCCAACCACACAAATCTATCATTAATTTATCTCATAATATACCTCACCCATGCATCATAATAGAAAAATTTGGGGAAATTTCAATACATAGAGCTTCTTCTCCACTAGGTTCTAGAATTCAGGTTTTAACTCAAAATCATCTCCAATGAGTTCCTTCATCCATACATCAATCATCTTGGAGTGATCATATTTTCCAACTTGGACAATGAATGTAAATTCTCATGTCTTCAGTGTGTATCACACCATACGAGATCCTTGAAAATGCATCGTTCAGGTTGGTCTCCATACACTTGTTAGGATTTCTCTTGAATTTTAGTTGAGTTCATTTTGAGACCTTAATTACTCATGGAGTATACATTTCAAACTCTTCAAAATAATTTCAAAAAACTTAGGGAAAGATATAACTATAAATACCTTTGATTGCCTTCCAATTAGGGTTTTATGTACAAGAAATTCTATAATTCTTTAAAAACTTCACTTTGGTCCTTCACTGCTCTACTCTCCTCAATGCTCATTTGTAAATGAATTTTTATTTAAGTGCAATTAATTAAAGACCCTTCTAAATTGACCTAATTATTAATGAATGCACATTTTGAAAGGTCTAGTAAAAACCCTAATTATATGCATAGTCAACTTCAAATGCTCCACAAACTTTCATAACTCAATGTTTTCCATCAATATTTTCTCAAGTGGGTTAAGCACGTCAACCTACACCACATATCCACATGATCAAACATCAGAATGATTCTTATGGCAGGGGATGAGAGATTTTCAGTTAATGCTCTCCCTAAGACAAAGCTTTCTACTTAGTTTTTGGAGGAAACATCTACACCAAATGTTGGTATAGACTCAAGCTTAGTCTCACTATCTTCCTTCTTTCTCCAAATCTTTTCCATCTCTGTATTCATCTCTACTAGATCAAAATTTTTCTCTAGATCATTCTTCTTTACTAGATTGTTCTTCTTCATATTTTTTACTTCTACAAAATTTTGAAATGTGTCCTAGTCTGTTGCAATTGTAACAAGTGACAAAATTTTGAACATACTTCCACCCATTCTATATCTACATTGATTAGCTTTATGCCCAAATCCATTTCATGCATAACATTATCCATTGAGGGATTGAAACATAATACCATTGTTATAGCCATTTATCATTTGCTTTCTACATTCACTAGCCTTATGACCAAATATTTTGTATGTAAATCACTAACTAGGAAAAGATTGAACATTTTGATTCATTCTCCTTCTACATTCTATAGCCTTATGTCCAAATTAATTGTAGTAATAATAGAAACCATTAAAATATGGTTACCTTTTTGCATTTGGTTGTCTAATAGGCGGTCTTTTGAAGTCTTTCCTTTGATTCTGGACCTACTTGTCATTGCTCTTATTGTCCCCAGTCTTCTTCTATTCTTTGTTCTCCTTTTTAGCACTTGGTGTTTAATCTTCCTTTTAACATTATCCTTTCTCAAACCCTAATCCACATTTTCCCTTAGAATTCTTCTAATTTACAATCATTTCATCAAGCTTTGTAGAACTCGTCTTTAATTTGTCTCCTTGACTCTTTAATTTTTCAAGACCTGATCTCAAGGTCACAACTTCTTCAGGTTTTGAACAATATTCATATTTTATTTTCATCTTAGCATTCAGGCATTCTTCAACTCTTTCTCCTTCTTCAACTTGCACTTTCAGATTGGTAGTTTTTTCATTTGCTTGCTTCAGCTGTTCATTAACCTCCTCATGCCTTTCTCTTAATTTCTTGATTTGGTCTCTCAACTTTCAGATGCATTCATTTGCTTCCTTAATATTTTCCTTTAGATCTTTGTTCCCATTTTCAGTCCTTTCTAGATCTTTAAGAGATATTTTGAGTTATCCATTCATTTCAAATATGTAATCTATTACAAGTATGATGGTGTTGTCATTGATGCCAATAGGAATTCTACCAACTGGTGTTGTCATTGATGTCAACTATGGGATGAAGATGTTGAGGATATTGAGAAAATATGGAAAAGAGGAAAACATGTGTGTGTGTAGTTGAGATCTTGAGGAAGTGTTGTGAGTACATGGATATATTATTTTGTTGTAGAGTCTGAAGATGAGTTGGAATGAAGTAATGAGCTGAGATGATGTCTCTAGTACTTGGTTTCCAAGTGATTTTAAGAAAATTTAATAAATAGAGTAAATTGTGTTGTGCAAATGTTGACAATGTGCTCCAAATTCTTTCTATGTTGATGCTATGCCTATGCGGATCTTATAGGTTATTCAAGGTTGAAAAAAGTTATTATATTCAAAATTTGGGTTTTTGGATCATTGTGTAGTGCAAGATATTTTTACCAGTGCGTGAACTAGTTGTTCAGTGACGTTTTTTGTGGTCTGGGAGAAATGTATTTGCTCCATGTTTCTCCTTTTTTTGGATTCAAGTTGTATAGATTTGGGAAGTTGCTTATAATGCTTTTATATTTCTATGTTCAAGTTTTTACTTGATTTGATGTAACAAAGTGAGAGTTTCATTTATCAATATGCAAGTAAGGGTTATCATTTTCCTTGAGTTGAAGTATTTGTTGGTCCAAGCTTGTATGAAGTATTTGACGAATCTTATGTAGTTTATGGATTATTTTGGATTGGTTTCAAGTGAAATATGTTTTCTAGAACTTTTGGCTTGATCTAAGGAAGTGTGTACATAATGTCTATGGTGTTTTGCATGGGTGTTAGCCGACCTTGTGTTTAACACTACATGTGAGGCTTATGGAAGTATGTTGAAGTTTGTTGGGATCTATTTGGGTCCTAATTAAGGATTTATGTAGGTATCCTTTCATTCCTATCCACCATGAGAATGTTTATTTGTTGACCTATTTTGAATTTAAATGTATAACAACTAGTGTTTGAAATTTGAGAAAGTCTTTAAGGTATAACTTGATATAGTATGTTTGGTGTTCTCATGTGTATGGTGTTTTAATTTTAGTTTTTTTACTATCTACATTTTGAATATTTAATCAATTTTAAAAAATAAGGGTTTAATGAATGCTTGTGGATTTGATTACTATGGAGGGTTTTGGAGGTTTAATTTGTTACAATTGGTTGACCCCCCTCTTAGTTGTCTTGTTCATTTCAACAATTGGTATTAGAGAAAGGTTCCTTGAAGGAGAGCTTAACTGGTTGAGGTAGATCCAGGATGGTGAACAAGATTCCTTTGGAATATCCTAGATTCAATGGCTTGAATTATGCATTCTAGAAAACAAAGATGGAAGGATATTTGTATAGTCAAGGATATGATATTGAGAAGGCTTATTAGATTACATGCATACACTCCATTGTCGAATGGTTTGAGTACAAGTGCACAAATCCAGATGCATGAGATCAATGCTAGAGCAAGGTACATTATTATGAATAGTCTTTCAAATACTGAATTAGTTAAATCTATGAGTTTGAAGATTGCTAAGAAGTTTGGGATAAGTTAGAATTTGTTTTTGAAGGAGATCTAAAAACCAAGCAAGCAAAGTTGTAGAACTTGAAGGCACAGTTTGAAATGATGCAAATATTTGAAGATGAAACAACAAAAAGCTACATATAGAGAGTTGATGAATTGGTAAGTGACATGAAAGGCCTTGGTGCAATAGTTAAAGAATCTAAAGTTGTGAAGAAAGTTATTAGATCTCTTCCAGATTGCTACAATGAAAAGGTATCTAGTATTGAGGAAACAATTGATTTTGATAATTATTCCAAAGACAAGTTGATTTGTACTCTGACGACATTTGAAATAAGAAAACTAAAGAAGAGTACAAAAGTAGAGACTGCTTTCAATGATAGTAAATAAGAGAAGGTTTAAGATTTAAGCAATGAAGATCTTGATGATTTGGAAGCTAACTTTGTGAGAAGGATGAAAAAGGGCATTGATAAGTATCAAGGTAAATTACCTTTCAAATGTTTTAGCTATGGTGGTATAGGTCATTATGCTTCTAGAGGTCTAAAAAGAGCTCTAAAAAATAAGAACAAGGAAAATAGAGGAAAGATGATTAAGAAAGCTTACTATGTAAAAGAAGATGCTAGTATTTCTGATGATGAATCTGATTATGGAGATTTTGATGATAATGAATATTTGTTTTTGGCTACAAAATAAGAATTTGGTTATGCTAACCCTAAAAGTTGTGTGAAGGAAAATGTTTAAGAGATTAATGATAAGGTTGAAGGTACTTTGGTATCTACTTTTCATGACAAAGAGGATAAGAATTATTAGGTTGTTGATAGTGGCTACTCTAATCATATGACTAGCTCGATAAAAATAAGTTTGTTAAACTTTAAAAGTATGATGGAGGACTAGTTAAATTTGGAGATAATTCAAGAGCAAAGATTTGTGGAATAGGTTCAATAAGTTTTGATGGAAAGCATGATACTAATTTTTTTTTACTATGTCAAGGGATTAAGACATAATGTCTTGAGTGTTAGCCAAATGTGTAGTAAAGGGTATAATCTTGTGTTAATGGATGAAGCATGTGAGATCCGGAAAGGGTCCAAAATTGTAATTATTGCTGGTAAGAGAACAGATGAAAACACCTATCAAATTAAGGGTGTTGATGTTCATTGCTTTATTTCATAGATTAATGAGAGTTGGTTATGGCATCAAATGTTGTGTCACATGAATTTAAATGATAATTTGGCAAGAATTAGTCTGGTTCATGTTCTGAGAGATTTACCTAGAATCACAAAGCATATCAATGTTGTATGTGAGAGTTGCTAATTTGGAAAACAAACAAGGTGTAGGTTTAAGGGAAAGGAATAATCTACTACCAAACTACTAGAATTAGTGCATATAGTTGTTTGTGGTCCTACAAAGGTGAGAGGTCTACAAGGTGATATTTACTTTATTCTTTTGATTGATGATTACTCTAGAATGGCATGGGTTACTTTTCTTAGAAGGAAATCCAATGCATTAGATAAATTCAAGGAATTTAAAGGTATGGTTGAGAATGAAATGGATTTGAGAATAAAATGCTTGTAGTCTAACAGATGTGGTGAATTCAAATCTAATTAGTTTAACATGTTTTGTGAAGTTCATGGAATAAAGAGGCATTTGTCTACCCCTAGAACTCATCAACAAAATGGAGTTGTTGAAAGGAAAGACAAAACTATTCAAGAAGCTGCAAGGACTATGATAAAAGAGGAAAATCTCTCAAAATTCTACTAGAGAGAAACTATTCATAGTTTTGTTTACATACTTAAGAGAGTTCAAGCTAAAGCTAATAGTATAAAGACTCCTTATGACCTATGGTATGGAAGGATTCCTACTGTGAAGTACTTTAGAGTATTTGGAAGCAAATGTTACATCAAAAGAGAAGAAGAAAACTTAGGAAAGTTTGATGCAAGGTCTGATGAAGGTATCTTCCTTGAATATTCTATTAGAAGCAAAGCTTACAAATGTTACAGCAAAAGGTTGAGAAAGATAGTTGAAAGTGCAAATGTTAAAGTTGATGAAAACATGCAGAATTCTATTATAGTAGATGGATATATGTTAGATGAACCTGATTGCAGAGAAGTAGAAGAAAAAGATGATGAAAAAGAAGTGCAAAATGAAGAGGAAGAAGCTCCAGAGAAGACCCCTAAAACCACTAAGTATGTGCAAAAGAATAATTTTGAAGATTAGATCATTGGAGACAAAAGGAAAGGTGTATTGACAAGAAGCAAAGATACTGAAGTTGAGGAAAATTTATGTTTATTTTCTTAGGGTGAGCCTAAATAAGTAAGTGAAGCATGTAAGGATGAGCATTGGATGAAGGGAATGGAAGAATAACTTATGTAGATAGAGAAAAATCATACTTCAGAATTGGTCCCTAGACTAGAAACCAAGAATATAATTGGAACTGAATGGGTATTCAAGAGAAAGCTAGATGAGAATGGAGAAGTAGTAAGAAACAAGGAATGACTTGTGTGTAAGGGTTACTCACAAGTAGAAGGTAAATCTATTTTTAGGAGACTTTTGGTCCTGTGGCTAGAATGGAAGCTATCCAAATGCTTTTGGCATTTGTAGCACATAAAGATTTTAAGGTCTATTAGATGGATGTGAAGTCCCCTTTTTTTGAATGGAGAATTAGAAGAAGAGGTTTACATGGAACAACCAGAAGGTTTTCATTTTCTAGATCAACTGAATATGGTATGTAGGTTGAAGAAGGCACTATATGGTTTGATGCAAGCTCCCAGAGATTGGTATGCAAGATTGGAAAGGTACTTGATACAACAAGGATTCGATAAGGGCTCTGTAGATAGTAATATTTACTTTAAACTTGAGGAATAGAAAATCTTGTTAGTATTGTATATGTAGATGATATTATATATGGTGGAAATGAGGCTATGTGTAAGAAATTTGATGAAGAAATACATAAAGAATTTGAGATGTCAATGTTTGGGGAGATGAATTTATTTCTCAGGTTAGAAATCAATCCAACAGATAAAGGGATTTTTATTTCACAGTCTAAGTATGTCAAAGAGATTTTGAAGAAGTTTTGAATGGATGACTCTAAACCGGTATGTACTCCTATGGTGATTGGTTGTAAATTGAGCAAAGATGATGATTCACCTAAGGCTAATCAGAGAAAGTATAGATCTATGATTGGTGGACTACTATTTTGACTTCTACTAGACTGGATATCATGCATGCAGTTTGTCTTGTGGCTAGATTTCAAGAAAATCCTAAAGAAACACATGTTGCAGCAGTGAAGAGCATATTCATATATTTAAGAGGCACACTAGATTATGATTTGTGGTATCCTAAGGATATTGATTTCACATTAAATACTTATACAAATGTAAATTGAGTTGGTTATGTTGATGATAGGAAAAGTACAAATGGTGGTGCATTCTTTCTTGGATGTAGATTGGTTTCATGGTTGAGTAAGAAACAAGATTCAATTTCTTTATCCACTATAGCTTGACTGAGTATATTGCAACATCATGTTGTAAAAAGGTATTATGGATGAGGAAAACATTGAATGATATTAGAGTTGTATATGACAAACCTATATCTAACTTTTGTGATAAAATAAGTGCAATAAATATTTTAAAGAATCCAATGATTCATTCAAGGATAAAGCATATATCTATTAGGTATTACTTTTTGAGAGAGAAGGTTATGGAGAATGATGTGAAGTTTGAGTATGTTCCTACAAAGGATTAGATTGCTAACACATTTACTAAGGCTCTTCCCAAGGATATTTTTGAGTATCTTTAGGAGAAGTTGGGGGTTATTAACCCCCATTTCTTGAACTAGATGCATATGGAGATGCATCAATCCAATGGATCTATGAATCTATCTCTTTTCTGGATTGATGTTGGTGGCTATCTCTCAAGGGGAGTAGGTAGTGTCATGATTTGTATTTATGTTGCTTATTTATTTGGGTGTACTCTTAAGGGGGAATATGTAGAATAGGTAATTTTTGGTTTTGTGTCAAAGAGGGAGAACAATGAAAAACATTTCATTCTTTTCCATTGATGTCAAATTAGGAGAGAGAGTCATTTGAAAAAGAACTTATCTACTTAGGGAGAGAGAATCATGTGAAAAAAAGAGGTTTTGGGAATGTCGTGTAGGGAGAGAGTATTTAGAGTTGTTGTGTGGTCTTTGGTAGATTTTCACATCTTGTGCTTCCATCAATGAAAAATGGGGAGATTTTTACAAGTATGATGGTGTTTTCTTTGATGTCAATAAGAAGTTTATTGACTTGTGTTTTCATTGATATAAACTATGGGATGAAGATGTTGAGGATATTGAGAAAATTGTGAAAAAGAGGAAAACAGGTTGTGCATATGTAGTTGAGACCTTGAGGAAATGTTGTGAGTACATGGAGCTATTTTTTGTTGTAGAGTCTAAATATGAGTTGGAATGAAGTAATGAGTTGAGATGACGTCTCTGATACTTGGTTTCCAAGTGCTTTTGAGAAAATTTAATAAACAAAGTAAATTGTGTTGTGTATATGTTCATAATGTGCTTCGATATTGTGATTTGTGTTCCTTCTCTATTGATGTTGTAACTATGTGGATCTTATAGGTTATTCAAGGTTGATAGAAGTTGTTACATTTAGAATTTTGGCTTCTAGATTGTTGCACAATGTGAGATATTTTACCAATTATGTGAACCATTTGTTCAATGATGTTTTTTGTGGTTTGGGAGAAATGTATTTATTGCACAATTCTCTAATATTTTGGTTTAGGTTGTGCAAATTTGGGGAGTTTCTTATAATGATATTATATTTCTATGTTCAAGTTTTTACTTGATTTGATACAATACAATGAGTTTCATTTATTAGTATGCAATTAAGGGTTATTAGTTGTCCCGAGTTGAAGTATTTGTTGATACAATCTTGGGTGAAGTATTTGATGAATCTTATGTAGTTTGTGGATTATTTTGGATTGGTTTCAAGTGAATTATGTTGTCTAGAACTTTCAGCTTGATCTAAGGAAGTGTGCACTTAATGTCTATGGTGTTTTTCATGGGTGTTGGCCGACCTTGCCTTTAACACT
>VDFB02374273.1:0-41485 GCA_007258455.2 Sequoia sempervirens
TTGCCATGTATAGCTCGGTATCACAGTTCAATGGGAGCTTTGGTAAGATATGGTTATCTTCATGTGATTTGAAGAGGTTTTAACATATTGTTTCATGGAGGACCCTTAGAGTATTTGGTAAAGGTGTTATTGTTCTTCCTTTGGAGAGGATGTAGTTCTTTTTGGTTTTGAGTATTAATCATTTGCTTGGAGCTTCATGATTATGCAAGTTGCATTTGAAGTTGGCATGGATTGATTGGTGGGCACTCATGGATACTAGAGAGACTTGGGTTAGGCCGAATATTTCTTATGCTAAGAGATATATGTTGGAATGGTTACTTGTTATAAAAGTTTTCAATAGCAAAGACCTGTGAGGAGCCTACACTTGGAAATAGATGTGAGTCCATCATAGAATCTCGATGAGAAGGTTGTTTTGGCTGGAAAGCCTGTTGGCTACTTGGTGTGTTGTATGCACAGGATAATCTGCATCCCACCTTGGTCTACTCCTGTGAGGGGTAAATGATCTAAAGAGGTGTTGCCCACTTCCTTGATTATTAGATGCATTATTTATATGTATCTTGTAGTTCTCTTATGCATTAGTCTTGAAATTCGAGTTCTGAGGGATTGTTGAGAAGTAGATGCATGATTTTATGTATTTCCATTGTTCTCCTTACAATCTTGAACTTGAGTTAGTTTTGAGGATTTGGATAGGAGAGGTACGGGAGATAGTTAGTGGCTTTGGGAATATTCCCTTTTGTTGTGGGAATGTTTGGCTAAGTTTGATCTACTTTCTATGAGAGGTTTACATCTAAGTTCTGCCATGTTTTATTATAAGTTGAATGGTTATATGCTGATATCCTTTCAGTTTGGGAGTGTTGAAGGAGATCTTCCTTTACACAGTTTGGCACATGTTAGTGTGGTATAAGAACATGGTTTGATTTACAAGTTTTCTCTTTGTGGGAATATTGTCTTCTTCTTGAAGGTTCTTATGTTATGAGCTCAATGTATGCTTCTTTGACACTATGATAGAGGAGTTAGCCACATACTCTATGTGAAGTGCTATAGGAGGACTTGTTAATGTTGTGATCTTGTTTTCAAATTTGGCATTACCTATGTAGTGGGAGTTCCAGAATGTATATGTGTTCTTTATGAGAGGGTCACCTCTCTTGGACTGGTTACACTTTACTACAGTGAATTACTTCAGGGGTTTTTTATCACATGTCTATGTGTGTTATTACCTTGAAGTCTTATTTTGCAGGATGGTGGATATACAGGGACTTGTTTGTAGATTTGGGTTGTTATGTTGATAGCATGAAGTTCTACCTATGATAGCTTGGTTACAGAGATCGAAAGGTATTGATTGAGAAAGTTGACACTTTGATCAATGCTGCATAAGTTCTCTTGGTGTAGGAAGGCCATTGGCCTTGAGTCCTGTACCTGATTTATAATAATGACTTCTTTTATTTTATAATAATTGTAATGTATAATGTAAAGTGGGAGAATCTTGGGAATAGGATTCCATTTAATCGTAATCCTAAACATATTTCATGTATCTCCTAAGTCCTTGGAAAGTGTTCCCCAACACTAGGATTAGAAAAAGATTAAATTCGAATGAAATGAACATGTAAATTGACATTTGTAATCAATTCTAAATGATAGGAACATGTGGGGACACCCATGAAGAGCTCCTACAAAATAGGAGCACATGGGGCACCCACATGGAAGGTGGAACCCACCTTGAGTTCAGTTAACTATTTGGAGAATAGATAAAACTTTAGTAATGCATGCAAAGATCCTACAAGTTAGGGATTGACATTTACATGAGTGGAGTTCAATTTAGTTATGGTTCAGCTTATCTTCAGCTTGCATGTATATAGAGACAACCACCCATCCACTAGTTTTTAACAACAACAAGCCCCGCTTACCGGGCCAAGAAAAAAAAAATGTTACTATTGATGGTGTTATTGATGCAAAGGTGGTCTTAATTTCTCCTAGGAAAGCAAACACCCAACCCGTGAACACACAACAACCATGCGCGCAACCACCAAACAATCAACCAACGATCAATGCTACAAACACTCAACATGGACCACAAAGAACAAACAATGCTCCTAAGCAACAATTGACTCCCTTAGGGGAACCTATGGAGGATGTGTTGGAGAATTTGATACAGTCTAACCTTATCACACTCCCTAATTTCTTGAACTATCAAGAGCCACAAGTCAAACCTTGTAGCTATAGAGATGATCATTTTTGCGAATTTCACCGATACAAAGGTCATAACACATAAAATTGTTTTAGACTCAAACATCTAATAGAAGATCTTATTGAACAAGGAGACGTTCATGTTGATAAAAAAAATGGGAATGAAAATATGAAAATATGAAAATTTACACGAACCATATGCCTAATCATACAAAAGCAAAAGATTCAGGAAAGGCACCAACCTTAAAAAACGTAAGCCGTACCCATAATACCATGGTGGGACATATTTATTTATCATAACATGAGGAATCAAATATGCATCAAGAAACTATTTTAAAACAAATTCCAAACCCATTAACAATGTTTAGCAATATTTTATACCGTAATGACATCAAGTGGATATCAAATTGTGATATCTCTCCCACATATGACTCAATGATTGGGCATGTTCAAGAAGTTCCAAATGAGCCAGAAAAATCCTTTGTTGCACCCATATCTACCAACTGTTGCAAAGAGTCTTTTACCAATGATGTATCATCCACCCGAGGATCATGTCATGGGGAGGCTCTTGAGGATAATGAAACTTACTCTAAATCAAATCAAGATCAAGAACCCCTATCCCCAGAGTTTCACCAAGAGCTAAGGAAAATTTTCCAAACCATTTTAAACTTCAAAGATGTCCCTGATATCACCCTTGAGATGTTGCTTTCTAATGGACATATAGACTTTCTTCATCCAAAACATGAGTCTCCCACTCTTGATATTCCTACAGAAGAGCAAGCAACAGTCGAGATTCTTGATTCTTACAGTGATTGTGCATCATCGACATCTTTTGAGTCAGCATCAACATCTTTTGAAGCAGTATCAATAGATAATGTTGTCATAGAACCAGAGCAAGCAGTTCATATTCTTGAACAATGAGAACCCACAACAATATCATGTGTTCATGACAAGTAATATTTAGTGGCTATGGATCAGAGGATACATTATCAAGGAAAAGGATTAGGTATTGATCACACCTTCACAATGTCAGGGGCAATCTTGTCTACACCAAACATCAACATATGGGGCACAAAGGATCCTTATGGTAAAAATATTGTCAACACTACAACTAGTCATATCATGAGTTGGCATTCACCCATCGTCTCATACAGAAACTAGGACCAACGTAAAAAGAATAAATCCTATCTAAGCAAGACAAAGATCATCAAAGAAAATGAAGCAATAAAGCAAAAAGGACACATAAAGTACAAATGGATACTAAAGCAAAATAAAGAAAATCATCCCTCCAAAACTCCACTAGTCAAAGAAACTATGGGGAAAAATAAAAAAAGGGAAGTGTATCCATCAAAAGAGTCCTCAAATACAAAAGTAGGCTTCTCAAGCAAGGAACAAAGTATATCCAGTGGTTGGTCCTAATTCCATGAAAACCTCCGTTCCTACCCATCATTGCTCATCTTCCCAAGTTTGGAGAGTTAAAGGTTCCAAACCATCAACCAATACATCACATATTCCTTCATACATGTCACCGTCCACTCCATTCATGATATCCAATTCTTCCATTGACCATGTGTTGGTAGCTACCCTTCATCATAAGGATTTTGAAGGAACTTTATCATGATGTGCACACATAGGCAAGGTTAATTCTAGTATCCATAAGGCAGATCAAAGTTCTTCAAGGTTGCATCCAAGTGCTCGTATCTTAACAAATAAACTTCTTCAAGAAGGGTATCATTGGCATGTTATGACAATGACCTCTACATCAATACCACTAGGTGGTTCAACATGAGGGTAAAACTTCTAGAAAATCCAAAAAAAATTAAAAAACAGATTAAAAAAAATTAAAAAATCAAGAAAATAGTAAAAATAAAAATTGTCCTCCACTGAAAAGCACTACGATGGCACTTTGGGAAAGTACTATGATGAAAACCTAGCAAATAGGGATCATGAGTAGAATTGAGAGTCTATATGATCCTTCTCAGACAGAAGCACCTCATCCTTGTCATGATAAATCTAATGTTCCCTACATCCATCCAATTCAACTTTATCCAAATATTCCCATTTATCTTGATCTTGATAAAGATTCGGTGTATACTTCAACTCTACTAATGGTTGTAGAAGTTGATAATCCAACTTCACAGATCCCAATGAACACCTGCAAGCAAATAACCCATCACCAAAGGAGATCAAGAGACACAACAACGGTGTTCTGCAAACATGAAGCAAAAATGCATTACCCGAGAAGTTAATAATTACAAAGAGATCAATCCTTAAGAAAGGAGATCAAAACCCTAAAGGTGAGAACCCTAGGAGAGGATTAAATTAGTATGTGACAAGTGTTAATATCATAATGAACGAGATGACATGACTAATTAAGTAATGCAAAATAAATATCCTAAGTTTAGCTTAAGTGAAATAAAGTAAAGGTGACTAAATTAATTAATCAATATGATTAAAGTAATCAAGTAAATAGCCTATTACTCTAACACCCCCCCTTAAAATGAACTTAGGGAGAAGCTAAAAAACTAAGGACAAATGCATGAAAGCAAAGATGGGTCCCGACAACAAGGCCAGATGAGATACCCATGCACAAATATAAAAGATCTCTCACAATAGGAGAAAATGAGAAAACCTCGTGGGAAAAATCCTCTCCAAAAGAGAGAAATACATGATAAGGACTAAGAAGCCTCCAAACAAGAATGAAGGATGAAGAATCCTCCAATAAAGTAGAAATTGTCCCAAAAGATAGGAACAAAGGATGAACATGAAGAACACCACTGAAGCATGAAGAAGTTGTAAACACTGTCGTAGAATGACTACTAAAATGCTAAAAGAAAAAACCTCTCTAAAACAAATGATGATCAAGATCAAGAAAACAAAAATCTGCATGAGTGCCCTCAATGAAACTACTCAAATCTGATGGCAAACCAAGGAAAAACCATCAGAAACTCAAAGATACAAATGGCACAAGTACCAATAGTCTGAAGAACTGATCAAGTGAAAATGGAAGATCACCTCTAGAAATAGGAATGCAAGAGTGTCCATATGGTAAGTGTTCCATCTCACCGAAATCCATGGGTAACCAACCGCTGCATCTTCCTAGTACATAGGAACAAATACCGTATACATAGCTCACTCCAACGTGAAACCAAGGAAGCATTAGCACCAATAGTAGAAATCCCCATAATCTGACAAGGGGAGGTATGATAGTTACACTTGAAGCTGAATGCGAAAGTAGTGCATGAAGAGGAACCAAGAACATCTGAAGGTGCATCATGAAAGTACAAGCAGATATAAAGGATGTGAAAACAAAATTCACATATGCATAAGAAAGGTAGAAGGAAAAACAAAGGAAAACATCAACCCCCATGGCATTTTATATCATATTGTGAGTACAACAAGACACAAAGTGATGTGCAAAATCCCATAATACATGTGCGATATAGAGGCACTTTATCTCAATGCGTTTACAAAATGAAAAATTCATACAATGGGAGCCCATAATGTCCAAAAAAGGACAATAGCTGAGAAGAAGGATTTTTGGAAAAAATCAAATCAAATTTGGAAACCACTTGCAACATTGCGAAGATCTTGGAACAAGATTTTCAACAATATCTCGTTTTCCCATTTTCAACATCGTATGCAAAAGTTATGCTAAAAAAACTGAAGGAAACTCTAGAAAAGAAGATCTGACTTTGACTAGAAATAATAGGGACCTAAGAAAAAATCTCCAAAAAATACATATACCACTGGAAAGTACTTTGAGTCCTCTTTCTGATGATATCTCGTTTGCCCGATTTCGACATCATGGGAAAAAGTTATGGCCTCCGGAAGAAAACAACTCTCAAAAGCAAAATACATAGTCACTTTGCATTAAATTTGGCGTCCAAGCGGTTATGCAACAAAACACTAGGCATAAAATTGACGACCAAATGGTGAGCCGGCGATTTGCACAACTTGGCTTATTTAAAAAACAATAAAAAATTAAAATGTAATTCTTTTTTTAATAGATTTTTTTTTTTTTTAAATAATTGGTGGGGGGCACGTGGGCCACCCCCACCTCTATAGCCACATGGGTGCAGGTACTTTGCGCAGGGTTGCGCAAGTCCATACCTGCGCAGTACCTTGCATAGGTACCTCTCCTTTTATTTTTGTTTCAAAAACAATTCTTTTCCAAAAGCTTTTAAAAAAAAATAAAAAAATTACAATTTAAAAAAATATATATATGATTTTTTACCTCAGAATGCGTGCAAGCGGCAATACAGGTAATTTTTTTTGCCCTAGGGTGACTTGCTCCAAAATTGACAAATTATATATGGAAATAGGGGTTTTTGGGCCTTTTGAGCACAATGGTGAGGTCTATTTGGGCTCAAAATGCTCTGAAAAATCAGACACCCCATGGATCTAGCAAAAAAGCCCTTTCTTCAAACTCTCACAAATCTAACAAACAGAAGCCAATTTTGACCAAAAAAAAAAATTGACTATTCTGGTAGCTCTAGATTCAATGGAGAGGTCTAATTTGACCCTGGATAAATTGGAAAATAGCTTCAAGGAAAGATCTCACAAAAAATAGAGCAAGAAGCTTGCAAATCTGGAGCTTTGATACCATGTAGAAGTTGGTAATCTAACCTCACAGATCCCAATGAACACCTACAAGCAAATAACCTATCACCAAAGGAGATCAAGAGACACAAGAATGGTGCTCTGCAAATATGAAGCAAAAATGCATTACTCGAGAAGTTAATAATTACAAAGAGATCAATCCTTAAGAAAGGAGATCAAAACCCTAAAGGTGAGAACCCTAGGAGAGGAATAAATTAAGATGTGACAAGTGTCAAGATAATAATGAATGAGATGACATGACTAATTGAGTAATGCAAAATAAAGATTCCTAAGTTTAACTTAAGTGAAATAAAGTAAAGGGGACTTAATTAATTAATCAATATGATTAAATTAATCAAGTAAACAACCTATTACTCTAACAATGGCCAAATTTTCACAGGCTCTTTACCATTTTATCTCATGAAGTCCCATAGCCCATATCTAGCATGATAAAGCTCTGTTAGACTCTTCGCATATACATTACCTATCTTGGTTATCCATTGCATTATGAAGAATTGCTAGACACTGGGGGTAGGTTAGTGCACTCTTTTTTTTGAATAACTCTTGATTCATGTCTTTTATCTCACAATGTGACATTGACATCATGATCTAGGTATCGTTCATCTTAAAATCTCATCGAAAATCCCAAAAACATTCATAAAACATTCATTAGAAAATCCAAAAATATCCAAACTCTTGTATAGTTGAAAATCCAAAAACATTTGCAAAATCCTGTACAACTAAAATCTAAAAACATTCAAAAATTGTAAAGGCAAAATTCAAAACATCCAAAACACATCAAAAATCCCTAGAAAGGTCAAAAGATTGAAAATCCAAAAATAGTACCATGTTGAACTACAAGTCTCTGAGCTTGAACGTAGGCAAGGACATGATTGATGTGCCCCTGAGGCACCCTAGGTCAATCCTTTAGGATTATATCATAATAAATTGATATTTTGTCGATTGTTAATATCTTCACATTCAATAAATCGATTTAGTCGAACTACATGGTCTTTGTGTGTATAATGTAGGTAAGGCTCATCTTTGATCAACCCCTGAGGCCCCTAGGATAGGTCTTTTAAGTTAGGTTCTTGTTCAAAACTTAGAAAATCCCTAAACATTCAAAATCTTAGAAAACCCTAAACATTGGAAAATCAGAAAAGCACAAAAACATTAGAAAACATTCAAAAGACCCAAATAACATCAAATATCTCAGAAAACCCTAAACAAACTCAAATAATCGAAAACCAAAACATTCACATAAACTTTCAAAAAGACTAAAAAATAGCCTCAAAACATTTTCAAAATACCAAAAACATTGAAATATTCAAAAAACCCCCAAAACCATCCATCCAATTTTGCTTTCACCTGCAATAAACCTCCATCTATAATAAATCAATCGTCACCTTCAACCTTTGGTAAAACAAATAGAAAGCAAGTATTGCAAGTCATAAAGTGAGAACCTAAGTGTCAAAATCTAAAGTCTAGGCCATATGTAAACAAGTCGATGAAGTTTGTATCAATGACTTATCACATACCTCATCCTAATCAAACCATCTGATAACCTGTCCTAGGATGCATCCTTCCTGCAATTAACATCAACATCAAAAATCACCTTAGCTAAGTTAAACTGGAAAGAGATCTAGATAACACTGATTGTTTGTCTTTGATCTTTTCTTATGATTTATCTTAATGACCCATTTCAAGGACCTCTCGATGATGTCTATCAAAATGATTTAGAGAGAAAGGAATGGGGCATTGACCATTATCTTTCGTTTGATTTTCTTGTTTGTATTCTTGTAAAATAATCTTGGCACATACTTGCTTAGTTGTGTGTAGGAAAGTTGTTTGGAGTGCATTGTTGACTATTGCATATGCTTTGGTCCGATATATTCTAAAGCTTATAACTTACATTCAAACGAATTTTTTGTATGTCAAAGTGTAAACAAGAACTATCCTATTTGTTTGCAAAGTCAAAGTCCATTACACTAGATACAATGCCATCCTGGTTATCAATACCTTGATGCATCATGTCTTTGTTCTATCAAAAATAAGGAATGACAAAAAATCCCAATCCCAAGATATGAGTGAATCATCATCATCATCTCTCATCACCATCTCTAATAAAGTCTCAGTGGATCATGGACTTGTTGGACTTTTTGAATCAATCTCAAAATCAATGGTCAATCTATTCATCTTATTCTTCTTATTCTTCTATCTTTACTAGCAATTCTATCCAAGTATCAAATATGTGTGATATATCAAAATATACATGAGGTTACCCATAGCTAATGACTGTCTTTACATCCTAAATTTTTTTGTCTACATCAATATCTAAGCTAGCATGCCAACAATCCCTCTTCCACTGGGGCATAGTGGGGCATCTATATCATCTTCAGCTCAACAATCTAAAAAGTTGCAGCTCTTTGATTAAAAAGAAACTTAAAATATCAAGCATCTCAAGCATAAGTTTGATTTTCACTTATTATGAGCTTGTTCGGAACACTTTATTCCTCGATTGATCTCTTGAGGGGGCAACCAACTATCTTTTTATCATATCGATATAAAATCATCTAACAAACTTTTTTCCTAGCCTTGCTAGCAAACCTTGATCAATTTATCAAATCAATCATCATTGAGATTATCTTTCCATATCAATCCCTATTTTGTTCATATATTGACAACACTATCCTTGCATTGTTGTGAATCCTCAACAATGTTATCAATCAATCAATTAGATCAATCAACTTTAGCTTGCCTATCAACATCTCAAAGAGATCATCGATATCTATTTTTACATCATCAACATCAGTCTTTGAACCAATGCAACGAGTACATTTCTTCAAAGAGGGGCAAAATATAGACACTTAAAAATGTCTCGATGGATCACATTGGCTAACTAACATTATTTCATCCTAGAACCCATCCTCTTTTCACTTAATTGATTGAACCAATCTAGCTATTTAATTAATTGCATCATTTTTCGTCTATTAACCTAATTAATTTAATCAAGTTAATTCACCCCCTTCCATGCTAACATTTCATCTTATTAAATTAAATACATCAAACAATTTAATTTAAATCCCCAAATCTTATTTAATTAAATAACCCTAAGTTATTTAATTAAATATGATTTCACTTTCCCCCTTTCATTAAATCACTTTATTTAATGAATATCATCTAATTCTCCTTAATTGCATGATTAAAACTTTGTTTTAATTATCAATTACTAATAAATCTAACTCCCTCCACTTGCAAGGGAATATTCCTCCTTTGCACATTCCTCCAAAAGTAATATTCCCATGGAATATCCCTTCCCCTTTTGCACATTAAAATTTTGTTTTAATTTGCTAAATATCTATTTTCCTCACCCATGAGAATATCCTAAAGAATATTTTCTTTCTCCACTCATTTGAAACAAAGGAATATTCTCCTTCATAACAAACTTACAAAACTTCATGTGCAAGTTTTGAAAGTATGTTTATTTGGATGAATGTGAGCCCTTAATTAAATATCATTTTGCATCCTCAACCATTGATGAGAATCCATGATCCATGTTTCATCTTTCATCCATATTTAACCATTGATTAGTTTTTTCAATCTCAA
Source organism: Sequoia sempervirens (assembly GCA_007258455.2). Taxonomy (NCBI): domain Eukaryota; kingdom Viridiplantae; phylum Streptophyta; class Pinopsida; order Cupressales; family Cupressaceae; genus Sequoia; species Sequoia sempervirens. The sequence continues at coordinate 10,393 of VDFB02374273.1, forward strand.
CCCTTCGTTTCTCATTTGCTTTCCTATAAATAGGTCACTATTTAGAGACAAATGGATCCATCTTTTAACATCAAACTTATGCTGTTAAAATAACTCTTACTTGCACTCACATTTAGCATAATTTTAGTTTATTTTAATTGAACCATATTAGCTTAGCTTCCATGATAACATAAATACATCCATTTAGTATTGTGTAATTAGGGTTTGTATCTTTTTTAGCTTAAACTTCATTTAGAGTAGATTTGCATATACCCATATCAATCATCTTAGCATACATCATGTTAAAATAGCTTGCATAATGTTCATTTAGCTTTAAATCATGTTTCATCACACATCTTTCATCGGTTTTGTCGATTCTCTTCAATAGAATCGATCGAAACAAGCTCATTATCCAAGGGATTGGGAAAGGGTCGCCATTCCACATAAATGCAACACCACTCCCCCAATAAGATAAGTTTAAATGTCTTAGATTAGAGGTTTTTCAAGATTTCATGATTTAGAATGTTAATTTTAATGGCTTCTTTGTCTTTGTTTGTAGTGAATGATCTTGTTTGTCTGTGTTTAAAAAACAAAATTTAACTGGCAACCAATATTTGCGTTTATTGCGAATAGGCTAAAGAAACACCTATAGGGAAATTGGTTTTGGTTTATTCAAAATTTGGTTTCATTACCCATTTCAATTTTATTGTTTCCAACTTAATATGTCATTAATCTTTCGATATTAAATTAGGTATTCACCGATTGGCACTATAGTTTTGGCAATTTTTTGTGGTAAATTAACACTAGTTTTTAGTCTTATCATAAAATGGGTAGTAAAATTCATCTTTAACTGAATTGACATATCTAGTAGATTAATTTTATCAGAGGGAATAACTTTTTTATCTATTTTGAAAAGCATTGCATGTTGTAGATAAATGGCATTATATTAAAATGATAATGTTTCAGAAGATTATTATAATTTAAAGTTGGTTTCTAGAGCTTGAGTTTTAATGGATATTTAGGGGAATTTTGGAAAGTGGACAATAGGTGGGAAGATATAGGTGTAGTTGAGCCAGTTTAAATATTTTTGTAAGTATTTAGGGCTCAACTAGGTGCCCCAAGAGGTTGATTTTGACCCAAAAACCAAGCAACACACTTGTTGATTTTGTCTTCATTAGATATGTTCCAATTTTTTAGGAGGTAGTTCAAGGCTAAAAGGAATGCTTAAGGGAATTTTAGAGGTAGTCCTTGATTCTAAAACAACACTGTAACTTGTAAGAGTTTTTTTTATATGAGAAATGACATTGTAACTCAAAAAACCAATCATTTTAATTATGACTGAAAATCAAATGTAATACCATCATTTCAAAGCATTAGCAATCTTGCACTACTATAATACATCTTTTATGAATAAAATCAAGCATTTATTCCTTCCCAAGTACTAATTTATTGTGTGAAAAATAGTGGTTGATGAATATTACTATGCTTTCTATGTAAAACCTTTAATATATGTCTCATTTCAGCACCTATAAGCAGAGAAAGTAAATTTTATGTAGGTTGTAAATTATGTAGTAAATGTGAAAATTAGCTGTTAGTTATGAAAAAACCTCTTTTCCTTCAAAACTGCAACACACCCATCCTTCTTACAAAATGTTGATGTAATGGTGTACACAAAATAGTTTGAATTGTGTAAAAGTTAGTTGGTTAATGAAAAAATATGTCTAAAACAACAATAGGAGTCTCAAAAAAATTTGGTACATCACCTTTTTAGAGTTTAGGTTCATTACAGGTCATTTCCTTCCTCTTTTCTCAGTATAGCAATAATAGCTTAGCTCAAATTTAGGTGATTGCAACAAGGGAACCAATCCTCTTTGTAGATTCACTCCAAGCTATAAGTAACCCACAAGCCCTGGAGTGTTTTCATGTTTCATTATATTGTTGCTAAGATAGGTGATTAGCAAGGGTGCAAATCTAAATGACAACAATACATTCACCTAAGGATGCCTGGGTTTGATCCACACAAGGAGATGATCAAATATGTTTCACTGTGGATTAGAATGTTCAAATTGTCGTAGGAACTTTGGTTGGAAGAGGTGTTTAGATTTATTAGTAATTCCTTAGGAGAGTACATTTATTGTTCAAATTCCTTTGGTGGAAATCATTGAGCTTATGCTAGAATTTGTGTCACAGTCAATCTTAGTAAACCCCTCAAGAATTCTATCAAATTGTCTTCAACTCTGGGAGAATGGTGCCAAGAACCATATTATAATTGCCTCCTAATAAGTTGCTTTAAATGTTGGAAAATTGGCCACTCCACAAGGAACTGTGATACAATGGGGGTTAGACAAGGTTCTCTAGAAGAGGATATGAGGAAGTTGAATCCCTCGATTGTCCAATCCTCCTCCTAGATGGGAACTGTCTCTCAAGATATTTTTCCCCTAAAAGATCAACTGAAGATTGATATGAGGAATGAAGTGAGGTTGATGCGTGTACATCCTCCCTCCAATCCTAAAATGGATGCATGGGATACTCCTCTAGATCAAATGAGCCTAAGTGAGTTGGATGACAACAAGATATTGGTTCCTTCTCTAGAACCTAGTGAGATTATGTCTCATTTGTGTGGTGAGGATGACACTCTTAAAGGATAAAATGATAGTGAAGCAAGGAATGCAAAGGGAGAAGGTAAGGAAAAACATGCAAGGTGGAGTATTGCCACTAGGAGTGATTGAAGGGTAGGTGAAAAAACCAAAAATTTGATGGATTCATGGGAACATTCAAAAAAGACAAGAAAGTTTATACCAACAATGAAAAAATATAAAATATGGAGGTGAGCACCTCCTTGCCACTATGAAGATATGAAGGTGATCAGTTGGAATGTTTGTGGCCTAAATGACTAAAAAAAACACTGTTTGGTTAAATAAATTATAGAGATCAAAGGTCTTGATATCGTTCTCCTAAAGAAACTAAGGTAGATGGTTTTACCCTGATAGATTGGATGCCTTAATTATGGAAGCATGGGAAAGGGGTGATAATAGATGAAATTGGTATGACAAGTGGGCTTGCCATTTTCTGGAACAAGCATAGTGTCTCAAGGGCTAAGATTGATGACTCCCCTAATTTTCTTTGAATCAAATTTAAATTGTTGTTGGGGAATGATTATTTTATTGTCTTTAACGTTTGTGGTCCAAATAAAGAAATTGAGAGATGCAAGGTGTGAGAATACATAACTAACTTTAAGTTGAGACATTTGGAAGACAATTGGGTTTTGGAGGGATACTACAATGTCATTTTCTACCCTGAAGAGAAGAAGGGAGAGAGTCAAATGTAGTCCTTTGAATCCTTGGATTTCATAATTTCTTTTGAGAATATTTCTTTGATTGACATTACTCCTAAAAAAGGATGGTATACATGAAATAATAGGAGAAATAGAGAAGAAAGCATATTGTAGGTTGGGAAAAATATTGGTTAATTTGGATTGGCTCTTGTCTTCCCAATCCTTACTCTATGAGGATTTTGAATTCGACGGATCAAACCATTGGCCAATCACCTTAAGCATTGGATAGTTAAGGAATCCTAGTGGAACCCCCTTCAAAGTGGAGGCCTTTTGGTACATTCTCCAAAAGTTCAATAATGCTTTGGGTAATTGATGGTGTAAGAAATTTAAAGGATGCAAAAGGTTTATTCTCTTGAAGAAATTGGTAGAAACAAAGAGGATCTAGAACAAGGAGAGTATCGGGAATATATTCAAGAATAAGACTAAGGTGTAAAAAGAGTTGGCCTCAATTGAGGAAGTCATCTCTATTTACGGTCTTTCCTCTAAGCTCAGAAAGTTAAATTTTCAAAAAGCAAAAGAATTCGATAAAATTCTCAAAACACTAATTTTTTTTACATCAAAAATCTAAAATTACATGACTAATGGATGGTGATCAAAACACTAGTTTTTTCCACCTAACTACCAATTTAAGAAGACAATATAATAAAATTGTGATAATTTTTCCTCACTTGGGATCAACCATTGGAGATGTAGAGGTACTAAGGAAGGAAGGTGTGAAATTCTTCATGGAGCTGTTGAACTCAAAGGCTCTGAATAATAAAGAAGCTCAAGAATTTTTAATAAGCAATGCAATAGAGGATATTAATGTAGATCAATATGATGCTCTTCTTAGCTCCTTCTTGAGAGAGGAAATTAAGGAGGCAAATTTCTCTTTAGGTGATAGAAAATCCCTAGGTCTGAATGGGTTCCAAGCTGAATTCTTCCACAAATTTTGGGACATTATTAAGGAGGATGTTTGGAAGACTACTAAATAAAGTAGGAGCATAAGATCTATCCTAAAATCTTGGAATATTATTTATTTGGCCTTGATCCCTAAAAATAATTCCCCAATTTGTATTTGATGAATATAAATTGATTGCCCTTTAAATTATAATTTATCAAATTAGTTTGAATGCAATGATAGTCAAGTTGAAGAGATACTTGGAAGGTTTGATCTCTAAAGAATAGAGTGGTTTTGTTAAGGGAAGACAAATCTTGAATGGCATTGTTCTAGTACATGAAATAATGCACTCCATCAATACCAGGAAGAAAGAAGGTATGGTCATTAAGTTATATATTAACAAAGCTTATGATCATATCTCTTGGTAGTTCCTTATTAAGGTGTTAAGAATGTTTGATTTTTCCAAGGAATGGTGTGATTGGATATATGGCTACATTTCCTTTATTTCATACACTTTTGATTAAAATTTTTGATACAAAAAAAATTAGTGCTAAGTATTCTTGTTTTAATTCTCCCAACCAAACTCTTATGACAATCTATAGGATAACTACTTCAGATGATTGATTGCCTTAAGAGATTATCCAATGAATAGGAGATGTATTTTTACAATTATCTCCTCTACACTTCAAGTTCTACAGAACCTAGGAGGGTGATCCTACAATATTCTTCAAGATTTTATAGAGTGATTGTTGAACACTTGGAATACTAAGAAGGGGGTGAATCAATATTCTATTAAACCATTCAAACATTAGCCATCCAATTTCCAAAGAATATTCAATTGAAGTAAGGAAAGAAAGCATGAAAACATCCACATCACATAACACATGAACACCAATATTTTTACGTGGAAAACCGAATATGGGAAAAACCACAACGAGGGTTAGCTCACAATATATTATAATCAATTATAGTATATTATATAAATGCTCACTACATGTGGACTCACTACCCATCAAGAAAAAGATAGAAGAGAGCGGGGTGGATCACAACCTATTTTGAACTGTTACAAAAGCATTTACAATATATAGGAATATAGTTCCAATGAAGCACAATTACAAACTTCGCATCGATCTAGATCAATGCTCTTCTCTACTTTGCATTCGCATAATTCTAATCTCAACATTCACAACAAATATTTGTTCTGATCAAATTCACATCATATATCTCATATGCCATGCTTCTCTATATCTCAAACAATGAAATCAATTCATCATATATATTAGCATCAAGTGTAACATCAATTAGGTCGGCCTAATTGGATGTAACACACAAAATTCAACTTGTTGGCTCAAACCTTATTACCCAAGCTTCACGCCACAATTCAAATTTCAAAACTCCTTAAGATATGTTGGCATGGACCTAAAATATTTCACATATAGAAATGCAACACATATTAACCCTTCACATACATATGAAACTTGTTAGATCAATACACCATAAGACCTAAATAAAAAACCCTTCAACTATTCATCCAATTCGCTACATGTGGATCTCAAATGTTGATCCCACTTGGAATTCACACTCATATGAAATTTGGAAACTTAACTTCAACACCGCAACATCAAAGACTCATTCGCGGAGAAGTGCAAAATCTCCCACACCATCACACTATACATGAAATGACTGTGAAATGCTAGGCCGAACTTTTTCACTCATATCTCCCAAAATACTTCACCAAACAATATGAAATATTGGATTTAGATTCTTCTAACAACCACAAAAATTACGTTAGAAGTGCAAAGAAAAATATTCCTATGTAGAGTGGTGAGGACCCAAAAACTAATACACTATAACCCTGAGTAGGTAGTTTTGACACTTAGTCAAATTTACATACTACTAAACTTTCTTAGTCAAATTTCCATACTACTAAACTTTCTGCACCAAATATTCTTGTACAGATAACTTCCTCAACACCTCAAAACATCCCAGAATTAATAAAAATAGTCCACACCAATGTTGACATCAATGAAAACACTATATTATATTGTTATGTGCATTCTCCATGCTCATGTTGCCAACAAGCATCATCAATGAAAATCTCCTCAAACTTCCAACAATGATCAGGTGGATATAGAACATCCAAAATTATACAAAATATTGTTTTAGATAGATATGTTCTTGTTAATGTAACCAAGAATTACAAGTAAAACACATAGATGAGCTAGATCCTTGGGATTTTATGCATTCATTTCTTTAAGAACACGATAAACAAATATTATATAATAAATTATTGCTTGAAAGTAAATTGTTCATTAATTTTAAAGTTGATCAAGAAACTATAATCATAACTTTCTTATAGATCTGACTAGTTCCTTAACCTAGGGCATGGATTCTAAGGAACACAATTGGAAATCTTTATAATAGTATGAATTCTAACATCTAGGCATAATAATAGTGCATTACATTATTATCTCTCAAAATCTATGTGAGCATTTCAAACCCCTGTAATATCTTAAGTATTCAATATTTCTTAGAATGCATATTTGATTTACTACTTGAATAAAAGCTATAAGAGAAATATTAACACAAAAAACTACAAAGATGAAAAAAATAGATCCTTGATCAATTTTATTCATAAATGCTTAAGATAATTAAGTACAAGTATGAGACAATACATTTGCAAAAAATATTTTTGTATTGGATCTAGCAATGATAGTACTGTTATACAACATTACCAGTCACATTTACAACCTATCCTATCAAAACCTAGTTTCAAACATATACAGGCTGATGTACGAAATGTGTTCTACTTACAAGTTTTTCAAGATCCATTGCAAAAGGCCTTCAATTCCCTTTTATAGAAATAATGGAGCAAACAAGCTTCAAGCCTTTTGACAAATGTCACTTTTTCATTTGAAAATATTATACATAACAAAATACTAGTACAACTACTCGTGAGGGAATATCCCATATAGGACAAAAGTTGTTGCACATAGTTGTAGAATATCCCCTTTGCTTCCCAAATGCACTCAAAGTAGAAAGTGGTTGTACTTGTAGATGATATTCCTTTTTTTTTCACTTTCTTTGTTCTCCAAAAACTCGAGAAGTACCAACATATACAAAAAAGACAAGAAAGTGGGTCCCACCAAAGTATAAAGGAATTTTTTTTTTTTTAAAGTGGCTCATTCCGCATATTTCTCTAACCATGAGTTGAATTATTATTTAGTAGGACAACTAAATGCTAGTAATTTTTGCACCTTATTGTTGTGTACATTATACCTTGCACCAGTTATAGCTCTAGCCTCTTTTGCAAAGTTATCTAGATTCATCTCTAACTTAAACAAATGATCAATTGAATTGTTCAATAGGGATAACTCAGGCTTGCCATCTTTATAATATGAATGTAGATGATGAAGGCACAATATCACCAAACTCAAATTTCCATCTATCCAAAGGTTTTATTATCCCTAACTCGTCAAATATCTTTGGCATGATTCCTTTCTCCATTCTTTCAAACATTTTCAACTTAGCTTTTGAATTAGATGTCCAACTTAGTTTGGAATGCTAATATTTCCCCTAATAACTCAATTCTCTCAAGAATCTGAGCCAATTTTTTTGGGGCTTCAAGATCTGCATCTATTGTCTTAATCATTTCCTTGATGGCATTGCCTCTCAAGCTCTATTTTCTCAAAAAATGTTAAAAACCCTTTTGAATTTCCTAGTGCTTCTCATATGCCTTGTGTAATCCATCAAATGCAATCCAAGCACCCTCAATTTTGTGCAATACACATGCCAACCTATGACCAAGAATTTCATTGATCATATCAGTCACCACCTTGTTGGCCTCCTCCTTTATCTTCTTCTCATTCTCTTTGCTTTGTTTCAAATCCTCCTTTAATCTTTGAATTTTAAGAGATAAAGTCTCTTTTCCCCGAGGAGAAAACTACTATGATGAAGGGGTAGGAGGGGATTTAATTTGAGGAACTGCAAGTTATGGTGGTGTCAATCTAATAACTACTTTATTGTATTCATCTTGCAATTTGACAAATTTCTTATATAAAGCATCATATTGTTCTTTTGAATTTTTTGTTGTATACGCACTCAACATTGCAATGTGCACAACCAACTTTGAAGCTTATGTTGCAGTAATTTCTAATGCTCTCCTTACAATTACACTCCTAGTGAGTTCTCCAACTTATTTGACAACTCTTGGATTATTGTTGGTAGGGGCCATTGCCCAAATTGCTAGAGTATTCATATTAGGACTAAATCCATATCCAAAAAGAACATTATCAACTCATTCTTCAAACATGAGGGCCTCTTCATCCTAGTTCCTAATATTATCTAGTGCAATTGTTGGGGTAAGGTCCCAACTAAATAATAGAAGGATTCCACTTTCTTTGAACATCCTCCTTCCCTTAGCAAGGGTGATATGGGAGGTGTCGCATTCTATTTCTTGGATCACCTTTTGTGTAATTTCTTCATATTGAGAAGGGCCAACTCCTTGCTTTACAAGCTCAATTTTCTCCTTGACTTCATTCTCTTTGAATTTTATTACAAATTCTTTAAACTCCTTTGTCTGGATGAATAATTCATCATCCATAAACTCATGAAATTTTTTGTACCTTATGTCATTTGGTACATGCTTCTCATCATAAACATCAATAATTAGCATGTTATCAGGCATTTTTTCTTCTTCTCGAACTTGTGGGAATGGGAATCATTGATTCACCTCCTCAACACTTGGTACATGCTGTGTAGATAATCCTCCATCATGTCCTTGTACTCAAGTTGCTCAAAATATTCAACCAATGAATTGACCATTTGTTGGTCACCAATTTACATTGGTTGGATGGAGGAAATAGGAGTTGAGGACTCTATTGGTTGATCTTGCAATTGTGCCATCTCTTCTTCTCTTTTCTTCTTAGCCTCTTCCTCGACCAATGTTACCATGTTCATGAAATTTCCATCCTCATAGGCAACCAACATTTTTTATGCCTTTTCCATCAAATTCAAGTACCTGGAAAATGGGCTCACATATGCAGGGTTCACTTGGAACCATTTCTCTTCCACTTGATTCATGTGGAGCCAATCCCGCTTCCTTTTCTTCACTTCATCATCAATATATTAGTTTTTGATTATGTCCTTAGGAACATGGAAATGGTGATTATAAACAAACCTACCTCTCAATTTCCTTTCACTATTTATAAAATCTTCTAGATCACAAATTCTCACTGGTTGAACCCTCATACCAAGGTTTTTCAATATGGTGGCAAAGTTCTCACATCCCTTCTTAATAGTCACAGTGAAGTGGGAGAACTTGAAATAATTAGGGATAAATGATCCCTTCTTCATCAATCTAAAATGTTCTTTGTTAGCTTCATCTAGCTACCACATTATTTCCATAAAAGCAAGTCTATTAGTTACATAGATTTGTAAGCAATGAGGTTGCACTAGAGTGCCATAAATTCTGAACACAATGGAGTTGGTGTGGAGATACCAATTTTCCAAATTATGCTTCACTCCAAATTGGGGATCATATTGCAAAGGTCTCAATATCTTCATTATATTCATTGAAATTCTCTTTTCAAGCTTGCAACCTAGATTTCCCAATATGTTATGAACCAAAACATTCTCAAAAGTTATAAAATTGGAATTGTTGCAATGTTGGTCCCAAATGTGAGTCCACATCTACACTAGAAATATTTTTTCTTTTTCACCATTTGTTCTTAACTCCATCAAACTCTTCCAATCCTTCTCACCACTATACATAATAATATGCATCAATAAAGAGTAATGTCTGAAATACAGAGGAGCACCAGGATCCCTTATATTAGTCAATTGTTTATGGATATTTTCTATAATATATGCAGCAAAATCAAAGCTCTTATTTACATCTCAGTGCTAGATGTCTACTATAAGCATCATCATGTAAATTGGCATCCTTAAATCACAATCTTTCCATAGAACTCAACATAGGGCATAATAGGTGTTTGCAAAGTAGTCTTTGAACTTGCCACAACTAAATGGTTCCACCTCCCTTGGAGTAAACCTCACACCTTTCTTTTGTTGATCTTTTCTTGTGTGCTTGGGAAGCCAATATGCCCTATATCTATGCTTTTCTTTTTTATATTCCTTACACAATAAGCTAAAGTTTATGGTGACACTTGTTGATGGATTCAAACCCAACGTTTGAACAATTCATCTCCTTAAAATTTCCAATAGGGGTGTGCCCTTCTTTCTCTTAATCATTTTGTCCTTGGGATCATAGCAACTAGCAAGGGCTTTGACCAAATCCACATTAACAAACACATTCAACACAACCAACTTTACTAAGTCTAAGGTCCATAAATTTTAGGTTGGTTGTGGCATTGTTCCTCTCCCAAATGCATATTCAAATAAAGTCCAGCCACTATGTGGGGTTATTACATCACCAATTGACAATACAACATCTTGTAATCTATCATTGAGAATTCCAACACCCTGAGAATGTTTTCCCATTTTTGTTGCACCAGGAAGCTGAGCTATAAGGTCATCTTCCATAAATATGTTGAGACTCTTGGATTTTGATTTAGATTTCCCGCTCTTGGATTTAGATTTAGATTTCCTACTTACTTCACTCATTTTGGAGGGTTTAAGCAAACTAGGGTTTTATATAACAATTCAAAAGCTTCTAGGGTTTTACAATTGCTTTTTGAAAAACCTAGGGCTTTATAATTTCTTTTAAAATTTCAAGAAAGAAACCCTATCAACTCTAATTATCCCATAAAAACCCTCACAATCCTTTCCTTTTATAATTCAGACAATTTTTAGCTCAGAGATGCAAAATTAGTGTACTTACCCAAAAAAATTGGTGAAACCCTAGCTTTTCTCTTCTTGAATTTGCTTGTTGTGAGCTCCATTCACCAGATGGCTTGAATGTAATTATAATTATGGTGAAAAATTGCATTATAAAGAATTGCCTTGTTTTTCACCATAATTATAATGTAAATAATTTTCTCTTCTCTGAATGGAGAGGAATCGAGTCCGATGATATGGATGCAGTTCTTCCATGAATTTTCTCTCATGGAATGTTAGAGGTCTTACTGACCTCCCCAAAAAATATATTGTCAGAGATACTTTGAAAAAGTTGACTGTATTGATATTTTGTGCCTCCAGGAAGTTAAAATTTCTAGTTTTTTGCTTGCTTCGGCTTGTCGGTCTATCTGGCCAGCCAGTTCTATGTTCAGTACCACCCACGAATCTGGGCGTGGAGGAGCTGTCACTCTTTTGTCTCCATGGTGGCACTCTAGCGTGGTCAACATGGGTCTGATCCCACGCAGCGGCTTGTTGGATCCTACTCAATATTGATAATCATTCTTTCGGGGTCATTAATGTTTATGCCCCGAATGATGCTGTGGAGCGCTCTTTACTCTGGCGATGGATTGCTGACTCATTGCCGGTCGCCACCTGGATTTTATGTGGGGACTTCAACATGGTTGAGATGGCCTGTGATAAAGACGGCATCCTACCCTTCAGATGGGCAACTGGCGAACGTGAGGCGTGGTTTTACATGCGCAATAAATTGGGGCTTTTTGATCCCAATATTGGTCGCCGCCATTCTCATTCTCCCTGGCACACCTGGTGCAATTTCAGGGCTGGTTCTAACAGAATTTTTAAGTGCCTCGATCGTGCCATGATCTCGGCACAATCATTCTTCTCCTTCGCCAGCTCTTCTCTTCCAGGTTAAGCCGATAATGGATGTGACATTGTCTGATCACTTCCCCATCAGTTTCTGCATTGAATGGGAGACTAGATAGCCTTCACACGTGCAAGACACAATTCTTCCTCAACACTTCTCTTCTGGCCATAAGGCCACCTTGGCCCACATTCTAGAATTTGGAACTTGGAATGCAGGCCAACTCATAGTACTGGCTGGATTACGTGGTGGAATGATGCCATCACCCGTACCACTCGCTTCTTGCGCATTTATGGGTGCCAGCTGGCCATCTTTCACCCGGCAGTCTTATGAGGCAACCACAGCTGATTTGCTCTCTCAGCCAACAAGGCTTAAGCGGCTAGCCCTTTTTCTCCAACTTTGCAAGTTAAAGTTGTAGAATTACGGCACAAAAAGCAAGTTGTGGACAACTACACCGCTAGAGGTGTACAAAAATCAAGGCCCATTTGCATTGGCTCAAAATTGGGGATCGTGCCTCCAAGGAGTTTTTCTTGGCCTTGCATGCCAGGCACTCCTCTCCAAGAATTAAAAAGATTAAAGATGGTGTACAGGGTCCTTTCGGAGGCTGCTGACATTCTGTAAGATTTTGTGTGCATCATACGAGCAAGTTTTCACAGCCCCAAGACCATAGCGCCAGGGGGCCCTCCGACTGCCTTGCTGTCATGCCACATAGGTTGTCTGTAGCCCGAAGAAATTTTGTGACCAGTTGCTTTGCTGATGATCAAAAGAGGCTTTACATTCCATGGTAGATGATAAAGCCCCTGGGCTTGATGGCTTTCCCTATGAATTTTACAAAGCTCTTTGGGACTGTGTGGGTCCCGACTTGTTTCAGGTCTATTTAGAGGCTTTTCATTCCAATTCTTTAGGAGAGCTAATAAATAAAGGGAATATTAAGTTCATACCTAAAGCCGGTGATCCTGAGGATATTTGTAATTGGCGGCCTATTACGCTCCTTAATGTCTCTTATAAAATCATTGCTAAAGCTCTTGCTTTAAAAATCTGCCATCTTCTGCCCCTCATTGTGCGTCGGAGCAGACTGGGTTCATCAAATCCAGGTATATTCTGGATAATATCATCGCCGTCTGGGAAGGCATGGAGTGGGCCCGACGCTCCAACCAGAAATATTTATTCATTAAGATTGACTTTTCCAAAGCCTATGATCGCATTGAATGGCCTTTCATTCTTGCCATGCTGCAAGCTCTAGGTTTTGGGCCCAATTTTATTCAGTCTGTTCGAATGCTCTTTGCGGATGCCTCGGCCTGCATCACCATCAATGGTCGACAGTCCTCTGCCTTTGGCCTTTTCTGTTCCATTCGGCAGGGTTTCCCTTTGGCTCCCTCGCTGTATGTGCTTGCCGCTGAAGGGTTTGGTTATCTGTTGGCTAATGCGGCCTCGTTGCAGCGCGTCAAAGGCATTTCGTTGCCGAATTCCCAGTTGCAATTACTCAATGGTCACTTTGCGGATGATTCCTTTCTCACTCTCCTGGAGGAAGAGGAGACCATTCACGAGGCGCTCCAGTGCCTTAATGTGTTATGTCTTGCATCTGGCTCCGCCATTCAGTGGCACAAGACGCTTTGCTATTGGTCGTATGTCCTGCCTTGCCCTGCTTGGCTGCAACCTCTTGGCTTGGAAGTGGATCGGCCAGGCAAAATTTTCTAATTTTTGGGCATTCCTTTTGCTTTCCAAGCTTCTCCGGCGGAGCTTTGGCAGGTTGTGCTTGCTCGGGTGGAGAAAAAACTAACTTACTGGATCACCAAACCTCTTTCTTTGGCAGGGAAATTCTAGATTTGCTCTAAAGTTTTGGCCGCTACCCATGTTTATTATTCTTCTTGCTGGGCGCCTTCTAAAGCTGCTTATAGCAAGCTTGAGAAATTGCTTCATGATTTTCTTTGGGCCTCCTCTGATACTCATCATGGCTTCCATCGTGTCACTTGGGATTTCTGTTGTCTCCCTAGGGACTCTGGAGGCTTGGGTTTGCTCTCTACCCAGAGGCAGGGAATTGCTCTATGTGTCAAATGGGTGATTCGTGCTCTCACGGGTGATGAGGCTTGGAAAATTCTCCTTCACCACTGCATTCAGTCTGGTTTCCCCGCCAACAGACCTTCCTGGAAAGGAATTGGCCTCCAGACCCTTCTGGTTATGAAAGAGTCGGTTCAGATAATTGGTACGTTTGTTGCCAAAAGCATTTGGCGTGCCTGAGAATCTGTCAAACCCTAGCTCCGGCTTTCGGGATGGGCTCTCCCTAAACCAGCACAATGTGTGGTGGTCACCCCTTTTTGCTAGAAATGATCAACCTTTGGCTAAAGTGCCTTGGCTTAAAGCTCTCAGATTTCACAAGAAGGGTATCCAAACCCTCCATCAGCTTTTTCTCAGACCTGCCATGCGCATCATGCATTGGGACAGTTTTGTGCCTTATATAGTTTTCATAACTAGGACCATGCTACTTTTGAGGGTCTTGGTGAGTGCTATCCCAGATGAGATGCTTCACAAAATTGGTATTCGTGGGCCCAAACCATGGTGGAAAGACTGGAAATGGTACCTAGATACTCCTTTGAGAAACTACAAGCCTCGGCTTGGCTACAGGTGGTTTTCGCCTCACTTTCCCATGATCCAAAGTCTGAATTAGAGGTGGTTTCTCCAATCTCTGGCTCCTGTCTGGCGTAAACGATTTGCCAACACTTGGTCTACAAGTGTTGAGCCGAAGCTCGCCTATTTTTCCTGGTGTATTCTTTTCCAGGGCTTGCCAGTGGGCTCTCGGCTTGTTCATTTGGGGGTTCCGGACCCTCGGTGCCTATTCTATGGGCAATCTGAGACTTTTAAGCATCTCTTTTGGTTTTTCCCTTGGGCCCAGCAGTATTGGACCTGGATACATGATTTTTTCAGCCATTTTAGCCAGAGCCGTTCTCTTGGCACATGATTCTGTTGGGGGATTCACCTAGATTCCCAGCAAAGTATACCCAGCTTTGGCACACTTTCAGGGTGAAAATCCTTTTTACTATTTGGAAGGATAGAAATGCCTGCATATTTTCTCATTCTCAGATGGATTGTCAAATTTCTATGTATTCTAAAGTTGTTATTTGCTCTAATGTATTATTTCAAATACAGGTGCAAGCCAACAAAGTGGCGTTAGAAGTTGCTCACCTCCAGGTTCTCTTGGACCATTGGGGCAATGCCCCGTGCACTATGGCCCGGGTCCCCGAATCGCCCTCCTCCTCCCGCCACCGGTCGCCCTTTTGGGGCCAGCAGGGGAGTGGTACCGCTCACCCCCACTCTCAGCCTCCGCCTCGGCGGGACTCTCGCCCCCCTCGACGTGCTCGCTCTCCTCCGTCGCGGGCTAGCCAGGGGTGGTTCTCTGGTGGGCCATCGGGGAGTGGTGGCGGTTGGCCCTCTGATGCTGCTCCTGCTCCTGGTTCTGCCTCTGGTTTTGGTTGGCCAGATACAAGTAAAGTCTTTCCGCAACTGGCCCTTGCAATCTCACCCCGACATGAGGAAGAAATTAAAGAAAAAGATGACGATGGTTGGGCTCCTCCTGACGTCAATCATGACCCTACTGATGTATGGGGGAAGAAGGATGACAGAGACCCTCCTGGCTCTACTGGCACTGCCTTGGCCGCTTGATGGTCGTCTTTTACTATTTGTTATTTTGGACTTCTGGGCTTGACCCATGATTTTTTGATTTTCTGGGCTCTGCCCACCTTTGGGGTGTGCTTTCTTACCACCCAAACTTTTTTTGTGAATATGTATTTAATCTCTTTATTAATATAGATTAGTGGCTTATTCATCAAAAAAAGTTTTATGGTCTTATACAAGTAGCAAATATGCCATGATGACTCGTGCATATGAAATAGTTCATTTGGAAACTAGTTCCAGTTTAAATGTCTATTATTGATATGATTACTTTAAAGCAAGATCAACAACTATCATGAGCTCACTTTACATTGAAATTTCCATTTGAATATGTTTTCATGAAACTGTGATGAAAAAGCTCAACACATTACACTCCGGAGATGACACATGTCCCCGACTTTCCTTTTACAAAGTGTCACATTTTGGCTATGCACTAAGGAGCCAAAAATGCAATGGACTAAGAGAGTGTGGTGCAATCAAAAGAATCCAGATGTCATGTGTGACATCACCTTTATTCTGCACTTTACCTTGGTGCATAATGTAATTTACATTTTCACTCTTGAGAAGAAATTGCATTGTGAAGAATTCATACACTGCAATGAGAAGTGGACACATACCTCTAAGTGATATGTCGATGCCATAACATAATCTCCTTTTATGCTCGGGACATGAAAATGGGCTACAAAGAACTCCTGCAATGAAACCAAGCTTTGAAACTTGTCCTGAAACATTCCTCCTATATATTCCTTACATTACTTTATATAACCCATTGCAATTACTTTATGCACTTTCAACTAAAAAACTGCGATGCATAGAGCATATGCACTGAAATAAGATGACACCATGTGTCATAATCTTAACAGTCCTTACATTAGTGCAATTTCACTTTGTGCTGAAGATTAGAAATTATGATGCACTATCCTTCTGCTATATGATATCTTCTTAACACCTGTCCAATATTTGGAGGAATATTCTTAGTGCAATCTTGTCATGCGCTCCTTTTTATAAAATGTTCTTCAAAGGGGAAACACGATGCAACATGAGGCTACCAAATGTCCATGTTGTGATGTAATAAGATCAACACAAATTCCTTATGCATGATCCTTATGAAATTGTGATGCATTGAAGCGGTGCACTAAAACATGATGTTGAAACGTGTCCTCCAGGCCTTAGGGTTTATAAGCCATCACACAACACAATTTAGCTATATGTTATGAAGTTAAAAATGTGATGCAATGAAAAGCTTCCATGTGTCTAAGGCAGGGTGAGCTTATGGAACTTAAGTGAACTTTTATGCACATGTGCTAAAAGTTGTTTTTGAGAGGGAGACATGCCTGGGAAATGAAAGGAACATAATTTAATAAAGGCATGCCGACTTAGGAATTTTTCTAAAATATTTTGACCAAGCATAAAATATTTCCATTAGATGTCAAAGGTGACAGATCAACAAGTAATACTAGGTTGACATGGCTAGTCAATAAATGGATATAAAGACATAGGTTGTTACTTAAAAGATTAGGAACTGGCAATGAGGATTCAACATGATTTTATAACACAAGCACAAAAGGGCAAACAACTACTAGGCATTTTTAAGGGTTTAAGGTATAAAAGAAACCTTAGGAATTCTTGTAATAAGCCCTAGCTAGGGGAAAACCATTTAGAAGTTCAAAAAAGGGAAGCAGACCAACAACCACATTTTTTTTCAAAGGTTCCATCAATAAGCAAAGTTTGTGCTAGAGGAATCATCTCTCTTCCTTATTATTTCTCATATTAGCAAAAGTGTTGAGAAGAAAAATGAAAAAGGATTCTTTAGATGGGAATTTGAAAGGGTTGCAATTCTTTGGCAGAGTCAACAATATCACTCACTTGCAATTCATTGATGACAATCTCCTCTTCGAGGAAGCCTCAGCTAGGGAGGTGAGTTGTATCGAGAGAGTTCTTTTGCAATATGAATAAGTTGCTAGTCAAAAGGTTAACCCCTCAAAATCTAATTTTTTTTCCTCAAGGACATTTGTCTTGTGAGCTTGAAAATACAAGGAATTATGGGGTATGAAATGGACAAGCTCCCAGGAAGATATTTAGGTATGCCTTTGATTGATAAAAGCTTTTCAGAGGCTGATTGGAGGAGTGACATTGATAGAGTGCATGACAAGTTGGCTTCATGGAAAGGTAATTGGCTTTCCATTGATGAAAAAATTACCTTGATTAAGGCTTCCTTATCCACTATCCCAATCTTTGCGGTGTTAGTATTTCATGTTCCAAGTAAAGTGGCTAAGTTCTTGAATTCATCTCAAAGAACCTCCTTTGGTGTGGATGTAAAAACTAATTTAAATATAGCTTGGTGAAGTGGGAGGATAATTTTTGTCCCTAGTGACTTGGAGGGTTGGGTTTTAGGTAGTGCAAACCAATGAATTTCGCTTTATGCATCAAGATGGTTTGGAGATTATACATAGAAAAGAATAGGCTTTGGGGCAAGGTGGTTCAGGCCAAATATTTATAGAATAATATGGATACTAGTCTTTAGGGACTACACTAATCTTCCTTTGGGATCAAGTGTTTAGATATTCTTAAGGGTATGTTAGGGAATGGTCATAAAATTCACTTTTGGCAGCATTGTTGGCTTGATGACATTCCATTGAATAGGTACCAATGTCTTGTTGGTCATTTTAAAAATCTGGAAGAGCAATTTGTTTCTAATTATGTGATGGCTTCCACGATGGGAAAAAATTGGAAGACCTTCAATCCTCCTAATAATGATCTTAGAAGTGATTGCTTGGTTATCTAGGATTAGCTTGATTTCTAGCAATATCCACAAAGACATGATGGTTTGGGTGCCCATGGTGGAGGCAAGATGACTATCAATGTGGCCTACCAATTCTACTTTGGTCACTTTAATTATGTTCAACATTCTTCCATTGAGGGAATCTATATCTCTAATGGACTTCCTAAGACCAATGCCTTTCTTTAGATTGTTTGGAATATGTGTGCCTTGACCTAGGATAGATTGCAAAGGTTGGGGAAGCATGTTCCTTCTTAATGCATCATGTGCATAATTAAAAGTAAGGATAGTGACCATCTTTTCTTGTACTGTGAGGTGGCATGGTATCTTTGATAGCATTTCCTAGAGCAATGGGGAATGGCTTGGGATTCCCCCTCTAATATTCCGTGATATCTTAATAGTTGGGCTAAAAATCAAGATTCTTGAGCTTAAATTTATTTTGAGTTGTTTCCCCTCTTCAATTGTTTGGAATGTATGGCTGGAGAAAAATAGGAGAATCTTTCAGGAAAAAGGAAAGATTGATGGGGAGGCTTTAAGACTTGATGGAATCAATTGTGGCAAAGTTAGGAGATGTACATACAAAAGAAAGTTGATACATGAGAAAATTTGAATTCAAGTAGGTAGAGGCTTGGTCGTAGTTCAAACAACTCAATCAAATTAATAGGTGGTTTGCTCCTTCAAGTTTTTGTGTCTTCTAGAGGTGCCTTGATCCATAATGGATTAAACTCAATTTTGATGGAGTGGCAAAAGGTAACCTAACAAAATTGGGGGTGGAGGAGTTTTTAGGTTCTCTAAAGGAAGACTTGTAGGTTTATATGCACATGCCTTTGGGTTGAATACTAATAACATGGTACAGGTAAGAGAGTTTCTCTAGGGTCTAATGATAGCAAGAGAAAAAGGATGATGAAGGCTATGGGTGGAAGGGGATTCTAAAATAATAATTGAGGTTATAAAAGGAGGCAAAGCTTAGAATTGGAGATTGAATGTTATTTTGACATAAACCAAGCTCATTTCTAAATGGTTCAAGGATATTCAATTTACGCACATAAAGAGAATTGGGAATCAAGTTGTTGATTAGGCAACTAAGGGGCGATCTTCCATGAGAGATTTGGAACCTCATCGGTCTCTTGGTGGAATAAATTTCCCTGGGATGTTTTCAACATAATTTAGGAAGATGTCAAGGCACATCCTCCTAACAATGTGATAGCTCGATGATGACTAATGAAGTAAAACCATGATGGTATTTTTTTATGCTTTGTGGTGTGGAAATATTAGTGTTGGTGAGTGTAGGTGTCTACTATTGAAATGTCTTGATTGTGCTTGTGTTTTCTACAAGTGTGGATTTAGCTTTCATAGTAGGCTAATGAGATAGGTATGAAGAGCGGCTGTATATTCCTAGGGTGCTATGTGACCTTTTCTCTATTTAGTTTTGGTCTAAATTGGTTGACTTTTTGGTAGCCATAATGTAGGGTCTAGTATTTACAATTGAGCTATGGATGCACTGTCTCATTTTTTTTGTTTAATTTCTCATTAGACTTTTTGAAGCCATGATATGTGTCTTTGATCTATGGTTCTTGGATCCTAAACCAAGTTTTACTCAACAAGAAAAAAATAAAATAAAATTATATCTCTTACAGATAACTAATAATTTAGTTATTATTGCAATTCCCATTCAAACAAGAGACACAGTTGTGTCAGGTTCCTGCCGATTGTTAAATTATGTCTAGGTGGTGGGGAGAGTTAGTAGAAATAAAGACATATGTAAGCATCATTTTGATGTAGTTATTGATAATTGTCATTTTAATACACATGAAATGTAGACAAAATAATTTTCTAAATATAGTATAACATATTAAAAATGTCTAATTTTCATAAAATATGAATCTATAAATCTAATAAACTTTGGAATGAAATGTTATCTAACATGACAAAATATAAATATTTAGTCGAATGAGTAGACATGAATTATGGTGAAAATAATTACTATGAAAAACAAGTTAATGATTAATTTGTACATCATTGAAATGTAGTAATAAATATTAAGAATTTGTAATATGCATAAAAATTGAATCTATAAATTTAATAAATTGGAATTAAATGTTTTCAAACGCAAAATAATAGAAATATTTAGTTCAATCCCATTAATCAGGATGTAGTCTGATTAGAAATAGAAATATATATTTTTATAGTTTGCATTAAGTCATAGGGATCCTATAACATGAAACATTTAAGAAAGAAGTGTCTTTGTAGCAGTTAACATGTACTATTATTAATAAATATTAACTATTAAAAATAAATATTCTAGGAAAGTTTATATGTGGTATGCAGACTGAAGAAGTGTAATAATGTCCCCTTTCCAAGCTCATTTGTTCCCTGCAAATAGTGTATGTGGATATTAGAAAATGAATATTGTTTTATATTAGAATATTTACAGAATAGTAACATGCATAGAGATAAAGATTAAAGGCGAATATTTTACCTTCCTTCAATGATTTGTTGGTTATTCTTGAAGATGACTGGCTTTAATGATCACGTTGGTATGGTTCAACGTGAAGCGCCCATTTGCCGAGAAATCTCGTAACATGAAGATGATGCCTGATTTATCTTCAATGTAGTCTTCATATGTGGTGTTGTGTAAGTCAGGTAGTAAAATTTGCACAATGGATTTATCCGCAAAGAAATGTATTATTTGTTTGTTTTCAGGTATCATAATGGTTTTTAAAAAAAGGCAGAATATATACTGCACATCATCATTGCACCTTGCACAAAAGGCAACTTGGTCGTCTAGTGTTCCATAATTTTCAAAATTGAAGTTGCACTTGGCACAAAATGTATGGAAGGGATTAGGAAAGGGGTTGGAAACTTTTAAAATTCCCTGTATCTAAAACATATATGGAAACAGTATTGTTATGTAGGGGAGAAAATTTAATAATTTTTTTTGCAATGTAACAATTTTGAAATGATTCCCTGAAATGTTGATTGGAGGAGTCTTTGTAGCCTTTCCATTGTTCTTTTGTTGGTTAGTTTGTAGATATATGTTGCTTTGATGGTTTTGAATGTGTTGTCTGGCTCTTTCTATCTTACAATATTTTTGAATAACATTAGTGGAAACTTGTCTTCTCGCACTAGGTTTTCTATTTCTAAGAACTGTTGGGTGAAACTCTCATGTAACTATAACTGTTTGTCAATGGTGTGTAAATTAGATTTAATCTATGGATTGTAATGGTAGAAAGAAGTAAGCAATGAATGTAAAGTTGTTGAGAAGTGTATGAAGCATGTATGTACCTATGCTTTGTCCATGTCTGAATCACCATCTTTGATTTCAAGTAGAAACTGTGATGTTCTTTTTGTGGAGATAACAAGTGCAACAATTGTCCTAATGGGATAGTTATTTATTGTTGTAAGTAATTGTTGAATTTCCATTTCTGGTATGAACTTATATTCTTCACATAGGCAGGGTATGACACCAACCATGCTTGTTTCTTGCAAGATGATAATAGTCACAGTCACCATGATCATAATATGTTTTGTGTGCAGTTTGGAAATTTGATATAGGTATTGTTGAGCCTGGAATGATTTTGTTTTCATGTTCTTTGATAAGATGTCCAATAACAATTAAAGTTATTGTCATTTCAACTTTATCATCTATCAAATCTGCACGAAGCAGTTCACGTGATTGGTTGGCTTTGTCCAGGTTGGATTTGTACACCACAAAAATGTCACCCTCAAAAGTGTTTCCAACTCTTTGGGCGTTTAGATTCTCAATGGATATGAAATGGGGACTTCCAATTTTTTATCTGTACAAAATATAATAGAAAAGTTTGAGCATTGGAAAAGTAAATTAGCATAGTGGAAATTAAAATTTTATTTTTTCAATACCTTTTGGGTGTTTCTGTTGAAAAATGAGGTGTTTTCTTAGCTTAATACTATGTAAAACTTTAATATTGCTGATCTAAGTAAGCTCTTTCTTTGTTACATATATTCTTTGTGGCTGATTATCTTGATTAATTCATTTTACTGTTGTAGAATGAAGAGAGAAGTTGATAGAAGAACTAGACATGATATTAGAAAGATTACACAAGATGTACCATGGAGACACCCTTTCGAGAAAAAACTCCACCAAGAATTATTCTATTATTCAATCTCTGAATTACAATAGCTCCAATTCTTGCTTGAGAACGATTCTTCTATCTTTACCAATATTCTTCACACCTGCAATTAACAATTATGAAAACTCTCTTCAACTTGAATGAGATATATAGACAATATGCAACCTTGATATCAAATAGTGATATTACGGTAGCTCAAGCCCTTGAAAAGGTAAGCCATATTGCTTCAAGTTGAGTTCTCTGATGAAGACCAGGAGCTTAGAACATGTGGCATACCCATTTGGGCGTAAACTAAAGCTAGCATCCTTCATACGTTGATAATTACAAAGCTCTTCCTCAAAGATGGCCCAAAGAGGTCCAGCAACAGCCTTGATATCTTATCATGCGTGGAGTTAATTCCAAAGAAGCATCTTGGAAACCCAAGTTGGCTTCAAGTGATTTCTTGTTAACTGAAACATTTACTCAACACCATTCCCAAAGAATGGTCATCCCCTGTTAACTGGAGGTAGTCCTTGTTATTTGTCATACAACTCAATGTTATTAGCCATGCATTCCAAGTTAACTAACATGTGAAGCAAAATTAGGAACAAGCCCGAACCATAAAGCCGAGCAGTGAAATGAATTGAGATTGAATTAAACAGACTCAAAAACCTAAATTGAACTAAACTGATTCTGAACTGAACTGAACTGAACTGATCTGAACTGAACTTCAAGCATGCAAACATAAAATCCTAACTCCTAGGATGTTTACACGCATTCAGAAGTGTTAACTGTTACTCTGTATATTTAACTGAACAAAAGGTGAGTGTCACCTTACCATGTGTTCACCCACATGTTCCTATTATTTAGAAATAACTACAAATGTCAATTTAATGATTTATTTCATCAAATATTAATCTCATCCTAATCTTAGTGTTGTTGAACACATTCCAAAAACTTAGGAGATACATGAAATAATTAATGTTTAGGATTTGCAATTAAATGACATCCTATTTCCAACAGTTTTTGCCTGTGTTGTTTTGTTTTTGCTTGTTCTCTTGCTGCTTTCCATTGTTTTCCTGCGGTAAAATTTGAGGGTGTTTGATTGTAAACAATGAAATTGTAGTAATTTTTGTTAGATATGGTTTATTATGAATTATATTTTTTTCTTTTCCATATGATTAGAGAGTTTCTTTTTCTTTTTCTTTTTTCTATATTCATGTCAATATTGAAGTCTCCTATAATATAAATGATGTTTTGTGTGTTTATATGTGTAAGTATTTTATCGATCATTATTAGGACTTCTAAAATTGGAGTGTTCGGTCTTGCATAGATGTTAGAGACAATCAACTCGAAGCTAGTTTGAGTTATTGTTATTGTGAAGGCTTCAATGTTTGGTGTTGTATGTTGTGTTGTTTTAGATATAATTAAGTTTTTTTTAGCTAAAGTCAGTATGCCATGTATGTTGCATAGACCAAAGGAAGAAAAATCTTGAAATATATTGTTAGTTTTAGATGGATGGATGTGTGTTTCTTGCAAACATAAGATATCATATGTCATTATGTTGTAGTCATTTAGAATGTCATTTATATGTGCACGTAAGCTATGAGTGTTCAATGTGCACATACGAATTCATGTGATGCTATTAGGAAGTTTGTTTTCGTTTTCAAATTTCCATTGTGCATTTGTTTGAAGGCGTTGCATTTCAAGGACTATTTTATTCTTCACTTTGAAATTTTTTACATTTAGAGGTTTGAGCAAGAACAATGATTGGATTGATTTTGTTCATGATAGTGTTGTGTAGGTTATTCCATGTTGTCTAATCCCAGTTAGATCAAAAGCTACAACGTCCATTGTAAGTCCTTGGGATCGATGTATAGTTCTTGCACATGCTAACTGTATTGGAAATTATTTTCTAATTGTAATAATTGTAAATTATAATTTATAATCATTGTAAATTACTATTCTTATTTTGTTGATTTCTAATTATAGGAAAATGTATAAATATTTGTAGTGCTTAAAACTATTTGCATAAATCTAAGTTGGAAAAGAGTTAAACATAAATGCATAAATTTCACTAAAAAGTATAATGCAAGTGGACTTTTTATAAGAGTAAAAAATATTGACAAAAATGATTTTTGATTTCTAATTTTTTAGGAAAGAAAACATTGCATTTGAAAACTAAGAAATAGACAACAAAATTTTACATTCATTTGCATTCTTAATATTTTAAGGCATGCATATACAAGGAACTTTAAACATAAGAAAATAGAAAATTACAAGAATCGAATTAGAAAACTATCTATAGAAAATAATTATGTTAAACTCAGTTTTGGTTTCAGAATTGTAATTTGAAATAGAAAGTGATTTCAAGGGAATTATACACATTTCCAAAGTTTTCAAAATTATATGCATTTTTGGATGTCTCTACAAATTGGAACTCTAAAAAAAGGAGAGCATGGTTGGAAAATTGTGCATAATTTTTGCATCATATTCGATCAATAACTTTATGGTTTCCTCCATATGTTGCACTCTAGTCTTTATTTTTTGCACTTCCATTTGCAGTTTGTGAACAAATCTCACAGTGGCTCAGTTGTTCCGTGGCAATGGAAGTAGAAGGTTCCTTGGTGACACAACAACATCCATTGTGAATGTTCTTGTTCATGTTCTTAGTATCCACATGGGGACGCTGAAGGACATATTCAGTACTTGATTGGTATTCAGTTTTGTTCATCTCGTTGGAAATACTAGCACATTCAAACAACATTAGAGATTGCTTGACAAAACTGTCAATAGTTGTTACATCATCTACATAAATTGTGGGAAAGGAAATTAATTAGTAAGAAATAATATCAATAAAAATAACACAAAATCTTAATATTGAATGACATAATCTATTGTTTCATACTAATATGATATAGAACTGCTATGAATAGGGAATTGATATCTAAATTTGGTGTTAAGAATCATACCCTTGACATGGTTCAAGTAAAGATAGTCATAAGTTGTGTCTATCAAGTTGTCAATTTTTCCAATTGGCACTTGATATGTACCACCATTCTTCTGGTTGTCTTCAATAGCACTAGTGTAATGTAAATTTGAAAAGTATTTGTAGATTACTTGGTCCAATAGACCTATATTTGAGTGAACATCATTTGTTGCTGCTTCTTTGGCTTTAAAATTCTGTATCATATGTGTTGGATTACTACACATATAATCAGATGGTGGATGTTGCGTTAATCTAGAATTTTGAATGAAAAATTGATTTGCTTCGGCTTTAGAGTCCTCTTTGTAAGATGACAACAAAGCATCTTTAGAGAAATTCCATGGGCTTGAAATGATATAATTGGAATTTGTAGTTGCCTTTGTTCCTTGCATGCACCTAGCAGTTGTTTCATATGCATGTGCAGCCTCTTCAATCGTATCAAATGTTCCAAGCCATTGACGTTTCTTAGATCCACACTTTGTAATTTCTACAGCAAAACGACCCCATGGGCATCTTCTAACACCTTTATATTTGTTTTGCTTGTTATGGTACTTGAATCCCTTTTGATTCAATTTAACTTGTTCAGTTTTTTCAATTGCTTTTGCAGGTTCTTCAAAACTTGAATGCCTTGGCACTGTATCCATTTCTTCTTTGCATTATCTACTTCTACTCAAGAATGTTATCATGACACATTAAGCTTAACTTTGCTATGTCTCCAGTTTCTTGGGTTTAGATTTGGAGGCTGAGTACTTATATTCTGGACTGAAAGCATTTGACAATAATCTATGCAAAGAAGTAGAAGAAGACTACTACATTGCATATCAATAGGATAAGAAATTGAGGGGTATGTTTTACTAGGATTAACAACAATATCAGTAGGCACATTTTGACAAATAGGACAATACATGGGAATAGCATAAATTATTGTGATAGAAAGGAGTAGCCATTGTTTGCTAAGATAGACTATACAATTTATAAAATTTTGGTATGGAGAAACCATCTGTAGGTAGTTTCTGTTTGGTCCACATTGTGTTCCACAATTAGTGGAACTGTTTCTTTGATATCATTTAGAAGATGTATTGTAACATATTAAGTAGTATTCTATTTGAAAGGAAAATATTAAATGTAGGATAAATAATATCTGAGAGGGTTATTTTGGTAGAAGATACATCCTAGTTAGTTATTAGCAAATAAAATAAAATCATTTATTCAATGCACTCTGAATGGTTGGAAAGAGACATATAAGTACAAAAAGAGAATGAAGCCTTTTTTTACAAGCATGCTTGAGCTGATTTACTATGAAAAAATCATGTATCGAAAGCTTCTACAAGTATAATATCTGAACTTTTGAAGAATGGAAAACCATGTCTTTAAAATGTCAACTCATTAAGGAAAATTAAATTTATTTCCGTGTACAATCCCTCCTGCTTGGTTAGTGACATATTCATCTACTAATAATTACATTGTATATGTTATTTATTTAAAAATAATATTATCAATCATATATACTTGTGGTCATGTTATTTCTAATATATCTCATATCAAAACTTTGATTAATAACTACTGTATACACTTATATTATGCTTGGAAATTATAAATTAATAATATAGTTACTAGACTAGTAGAATTATAAATGTTTCAGTGTAGCTTTAGGGCCATTAGGCAGTGCACCTATAGGTGGATTGGTTTGATGTGCTCTATCCTTGTACTCCTAAAGTCGCCAAAAAAGAAGTGGGTCTTAGTGTATCTGTTCACTAAGATATGTTAATAAGTACATACTGCCATTATTGACATCATGCTAAAAAGGTGGTGGACTTTGAAGAAAGAAGTGGGTATCGATGTACATAATGCCAATAGAACAATGTACAGATAGACCTAGTGGTGAAATGAGAAAATCTATTTGCATTGATGAAATATGGTCCATTTACTTATATTGTCAAAGTTGATATTATAGCTCCCATGAAGTAACACTCATACCGTGTCAATCTCCTCACATAAATCCAACAAGACTACCATGACCATTGAGGAGATGTCAATATTCACTTTCTATTGATGCTTCGAGTCCAAGAGTTCCTCACCCAACATCCAATGCATTACATATAGGAGTAGACCATATTTGGTTTTGAAGACCTTTTTTAATCTTAGTTCTAAAATAGTGCCTAGGAAGGTCATTTGGTGTCCTTTATTGTTAGGCCTAACACTTGTATCCATTTTACTAGTGGCAAGTGTGAGCAGAGAAATGAAAATGGAACTCAACTTGCCACAAGGTTAAACTTTGAAACTTACTAATTTTTGAACTTTATCCTCGTTGTTCATTCCTTTGCTCTTCACAAAATTTTATGAACATGGTATAATTGACAAATATTGAAGACGAGAGAGAAAATCTTACATTCAAAATTAATATACGTATGTAAGAAGATAAAGGATAAACCAAATTTATAAAAAAGTATTTGATGCAACTAAGAATAATATGTGGGGTTGTCCCAATAAGAAATCATAAATTTCCACCAACTATCATTCGAATACAACAATGACATTATTTTCAAACACCTAGAGCAAGTTGTACCAAAGATTTAATGTGGTGGTATTTGCATATACGTTTCTACAGTAAGCATTATATGTGTCTACCTTAGCCGTATGATTCAATACAACAATTACATTGTATTCAGACATGCTTAACAGATTGATTCATGCACATAACGTGTAGCAGAAACAGAGAGACATAGAGAAGTTTGCGACCACAAGCAAGGATACAAACTCTTCTTTAAATAGGTGGACAATGGTATGGTGCAGAAAGGTTTGAATCTGGAACAAGTGCCATTCCTTCTATGCAAGCAATGTGGAAAGAAGTTGCAGGTACTTCCAGATGGTTAAAAAGGAGGCCTTTCAACTTCATCTTGTCTCTGAATTTAAGTTGTTTTAATACTTGTTGATATATCCAGAGTTGCTTTATATTGTCTCCAAGATTGGAGAAGGTTTGAAGAGAAAGTATGTATTTTGACCCCAAACCACAATTTTCCTAAAGGTGTTTGTGTATTGGGTATGATTTATTTTGATTCTATGGATGACTAACATTGTTATTTATTTTGATAATTTGTGTTCTTCTTTGTCTAGTGTGAATGGGTTTTACTAATGCATACAGGAAACCCTAGTTTTTTCCTGCAATGGCGAGCATGGAAACTTCTTGAACCAAGGTGCATGTAGTAGCATGTCTGTCTTGCAGGCCTGATCAGGTACGGTTTTTGTTTTGCACAATTGGGTTTCTATTAAATCTGTAAACTGTTATTAGGCCATAGCTAAATCAACTATTTTATTTTTGGGAGGGGCTCTCCCATGAGTGGCAGGAATCTGGAGGAGATTATGGATGAGAACCATGCCATTGTGTCATCCTGGGTGGGACCAAAGTATTATGTAAATATATTGTCCTTTGTTGATAAGGACTAGCTTGAGCCTGGATGCGCTATTCTTATGCACAATAAGTTGTGTACTTTATGTTCAAATTCTAAATTTAGAAAATCTTTTTTCCTTCTCATGAATTGTTTGCTTGAAGAAAACATTAAATTTTGCAATTGTCTTTGTGATTTATTTGCTTGAAGAAACCCTAAATTCAGTATTTGTTTTTTTGAAACATTTGCTTGAAGAAACCCCAAATCCGACAATTGTCATTGGGAGTTATTTTGTTGAAGAAAACTCCATATTCTTGTTGAATCATTTGCTTGAAGAAATGCTGAACTCAATGTTTTGGGTGAATTATTTGCATTAAAAAACCCTAAAATTGACATTTTCTTTTTGGTGAATTATTTGCTTGAGAAGACCTATATTCGACACTTTTTGGTAAATTAACGGATTGGAGAAACACTAACTTAAGAAACTTTTGTATTGTCAATTATTTGCTGGAGAAGACCTATATTCGACACTTTTTGTTAAATTAACTGATTGGAGAAACACTAACTTATAAATTTTTTGTATTGGTTCTGTGATTGTGCTCAGAACAATTTCTCTTGAAGTCTCAGATTCAACAATTTTTGTAGTTTTTTTTTAATATAGGTAAATGAGAGTAGAAATAACCCTTGACCAGTGGGGCACAGATAGATTTAGTAGTCTTGTGTTTGATGGCATTGATTTAGTAGTCTAATAGATGGTTTTTCAATTATAAGCTTTGAAGGATGTCCATCCCTATTCAAAAGCTCTCCTTTTAGCATAGCTAAGAAGGATACAGTCAAAGGTGCGGATTTTGGTATTTACCTTTCCATGAGAAGGCACTTTTTAATGTAGTGAAGGCAACCCACACCCTTCATGTGGTGTCCATGCCCTTGCATTTACTCTGTCTCCATTCCCTCCTTCCTTCTGTGCCAAATATGTTGCTTCCCCTAATGTTGCATTAAATTGAAATGTATTCTCCATTTATTTATTGCTTTGACCACATGATGTCCTAGGTTCAATGGGGATGTGATAGGAAAGCCTTACAAGCTCAATGGTACATTATAACTAGCAATCGTATTAGGGAAACAGTGTAGGACACATACAATAAGAAAGGGAACTTGCACTGACAAACATCAGCCTATACACAGAAATGGAGAGCCAGGCCTTCACCTATAGAGAGCATAAATGAGCTCAAGACAGTAGTCTCCTCGACCCATCTAAAGTGATTAAAATTCTTAATTTTTGAAATTATTGTCTTGATTCCTTGAATTGGAATATGTTGTTTTCATCTCTGCTATAGTTAATAAGACTTATCAATCAACATTACTAGTGAATGTTTTGGTGGGAAATTATTTAATAATACAAACTAACTGTTGTTTACAGTTTCTATAGTCATTATGTTTGATGTATCCATCTACACCATTAGAACAAGAATGGTGGCCTCATGGCCCTTGTATCGATTGAGTAAGCAAGGAAGTAGTGTTTTCACTACCCCCTTTTTGTTTCCTTTTTAAGTACTATGTCTTGGATCTTAAATCTGCTTGGTAATACTACCTATCATCACTGAGTATAGTATTTTCAAATTAAATATTATGCAACCTTAAAAGTTAGCAGAAGTGCCTCTACTTTCAATTGCATACTGTGATGATGCAAACCTATCAAGTAAGTGATAATTAGAAAAAGGTCAAAGCAAAGGTCTAGGAATAGCATTAATTAAAAATATTAAGTTGGATTTTAGGTAGGCAAATGCAAATCTGTTTCAGTGTTTTAATAAAATTGAGCCATTCTCACAATGGCTTTGATGAATCTTCAATTACTTATATCAAATGCTTAAACATATCAAGTTTGGAAAATAAACTTGGGAGGTTCTGTATGATTTATTGCTCAATTATGATGCCATCAAACACCTAATGCCTTTGCCAAGCTCAGCTTGTGATGGGGAAACGATCTATTGTAAAATTAGCAATCTGTATGATTACCTTAGATACAATTTTCTAGACACTGTTGTATAGAGAAAGAACAACAGAGTTGTAAATATTGGGTAGTTGGGTGTTTTGTGGCAATAGGAGAATGCAGTAACTATGGTATGAAGTATCCTTTCTTATTTCTCTCTGTTGTCTTTATTACCAATTTCATTTGTATTAAAGACTTTCATTTAACTAGGAAATTACAATAGTAGGTTGTGAAAAATTAAAAACTAATTCTATCACTATCATTAATAGTATTATGAACTTTTGGACTCAGTAGAATATGGAAGGCAACTATAGTAACCTATATGCT
>VDFB02374274.1:0-32114 GCA_007258455.2 Sequoia sempervirens
ATCAATCAGCCGGACATATCGATGCCTGCGTAGCCAAGGCTGCAATGAAGGCGTCTGCATCTGAGAAGAATCATTGTCGGAAGGATTCTTCTTCTTCTTTTTCTCCTCTTTGCAATCCTTTCGGACATGACCAGGTTGCCCACAATTCTAGCACTTCACCTTGGACTTCTTGCCAGGAGACTTTGATCTCCCTTCTGATTTAGATTTGGACTTCTTTTCCTTCTTGTTGCCTTTTTCTCTCGATCTTCCTCTAACAGCAAGAGCCTCCTTCGCCATCTCAGAAGATTTCCTTCTCATCTCTTCTGATAACAAAGAAGCAACAACATCTTCCATCTTGAAATTGGATGTTGTACTCCCAATAGCCATCACCAGGTGATCCCAAGAATCTGGCATAGGACACAATAACAACATACAACGATCTTCTTCATCAATCTTCACACCAACAAATGTTAACTGTGTAATCAGTATGTTGAAAGTGTTCAAATGATCAACCATGAGATCCTCCCCTCTGCATTATCAAATGTACAACCTTCTTCCTCAAAGACAATTTATTCACCAAGGACTTGCCTTGATAAATAGATGTGATCTTTTCCACAATGAAGGAAGATGCAGTCTTTTCTTCATGAATTGAAGAAACGATGCCCTTCTGCATGAGAATATCCGGGCCCTTTGATTTCTATCTGCCGGAATTGATCCTCGCAGCTGCATGGAAAACCCGTTCTAGTGCAGCAAGCCATAAGATCCGCGATCAACGATCTTCCATTTTGAGTTTCCACAACTCAAAATTGCTATATACGTCGAGAGAATTTCTCAATTTCAATATTCCGGTTAACTTGCCATCTTAATGCGTAATTGAGATTGAAACTTCTACCGAGACTCCCAGCGAGCAGGTGCTTCAAAACCAATGTACCCACAAGGATAACACAACTAGCGGTACGTGATACCACTTGTAAGGAAGCTAAGATAGCGAGGAACAACTCCCAGCGTCAAAACTTCGAGGAAAGAATCGGTGACTTTTCAAATTTTTCAATTCTGATCCAATTAAGATACTTGAAGAAATAAAGAAATAGAAATTAACATACACAGATGAACACCAGATTTACGTAGAAAAACCCTTATGGGAGAAAAACCCACCACACCAAGAAAAACCTCTTTGTATTACAGTAATGGAGATTACATACATAAATCAGACTTATCTTTCTGATGTCAATTTACAGCAATAGATTCAATGATCAACCTTTTACAAAACATTCAAGTTACAACGCTTTCTGAATTAAATTCATACACACTGATCATACATTGACCCGTTCACCACACTGTTCATCCGACTGTTCACCCAACTGATCGTCTAACTGTTCATCGAACCGAACATCATCATCGATCTCCGAGTATATCCATGTCGTCCCTGGTCTGTTGAACTTCCTCACAGAACAGCCACAACAGTCTAACTTCCAACAGTTCCCATTTTGCTTCTCTGATTGGTCGAATACAAGCCACGTAGGATAGTCTTTCAATTGGTCAAAGCATTCAAACTGTGTTCGCATGTCGGTGAGACACTAACCGTGTCTCCCCGATGCCACAAAACCCAACCTTCGATATCGCCTAGAGTCATCACCTTCGGCAAGAGGTTACATCGAGTTTAAGAGTAGTCGACGAGACAAACCATATCGTTGAGACGTCATACTGATGACAAATCTATCTTGTGAAGTTTTATCGGCAAGATTTCTCCTATCGCCAAGGGTCCCATAGATCTTTATGTCATACCGATATCCATATCCATTGGCAAGACAAACATCCGTCACCAAGAGTACTTATCGAAGTCACACCTCTCCCCAACACTACTTGTCGCGAGGAGTCTCACCGAAGACATCTGATAATAAACATGTAGCAATGTCAGCAAGACTTATTGCTATTAGTGAGACTACCACTTTCGCCAAGAGGTCACATTGATGTTCATACCCATCGGCAAGAGAACCAACCGTCGGCAAGAGTTCTTACCGAGGCTTTCATGTCACCCCGATAGCTCCGAGTGTATACTTATCGATGAGACATATCACATCGCTAAGACTTCATACCGAAAGCAAACCTTTCGGCCAAGAGTCTCCATGAGCGGAGAGAGATGAAAACTCATAGCGATAGTAAAGTCACAGCGATTGCTCCATTCGGTAAGACATCAACAAGGTCTTGGTGACCTGAACATTTCACAAGGTTGCACAACTGTTAGTCGGCCAGACAAAAAGAATGTCACACCGACTTTGCTCTTTCAGAGGTTTCAGCTTGTGAGATTGAGACACACAATTCCAAAAAATGAAAGCAGCATACCTCATTTGCGCCTTGACTAGGAGAGGGACATGGAAGTATTCTAAGGCGTTAAAACTCAAGGCTCACCCACAAATTTGCGCCCAAAGGAAGGATGAGCATAGAAAGTTTTCTAAGTGTTGCAAATTTGAGGCAAGACCCCTCGTTAGCGCCTTTGATTAGAAGAATTTCTAAGTGTTTAAGGTGAAAGCAGACCCTCTCATGTGCACCCAGCTTGTGGAGTGGAAGTGGTAAAATTTCTAAGGCATTTGAATAGAAGCTTGATACCCCAATTGTGCCTAAGCCGAAGGTTCAGGTCAGAGGCATGGAAACTAGAAGTAACACATATCAAATGTGCCTTGAAGAGAGGAAGAATTGATAAGTTTTAAAAAGGCGTTGGAATTAAAACTCATGATGATTTAAGTATGACAAGTTGGAAATTATTCTATTTATGCCTTGGCTGGAGAAGTCATTTGCATAAAGAAAATCGAGTGGATTAAATGAGGAAATTTTTGAAGGCGTTGGAAATAAAAAAAAAATTGTTCTAGGCAAGTAAAATTAAATTCGCCCAAGTTGGAGAAATTAAATAAAGTTTGATTAAATTATTTTCCAAAGTTTTCAAAATCAAATGCCCCTTTTGTTTAGACACATGAGATTTTTAAAGTCGAGAGATATTTATCATGGGGAAAATTTATTTTGGATGGAAAATAATTTTTCCTAGCAATTTTAAAATGCTGGGGCTCGCGAAGTTTTTTTGGCGAAGTATAAATTTTTGTAAGGCACTGGCAAAAGGAATAAAATTTCTCAAGTGAAATAAAATGTGTTGAAATTAAATTTTAAATTTTAAATACGCCATTTTAAAAAGATGAGATTTTTAATGCTGAAGTGAATTTTAATAAATTTCTCGAAAATACTTCAGTCAACTGGAAATAACTGGCAGTTAGGAGGGAAATTTTATATTCAAAACGAGGAAAGAATCTTCTGGATTAGCAAATTTCTATGACGACTACATGATAATTGGGAATATTCTCTCCTACAATTGGAAAATTTCTAAGTCATGATGAAGTGAATTTATGGCGATTGCTAAACTGGGAACCAACTTTCAGTTATAAAAAATTCGAAGTTTTTCATTTCTATTCACAAAATTGCAGAGCTGAAATTTGTGCTGAGGCTGAAAGTGATTGTTGAACAAGTGAGAAAATTCTGAGTTGAGTTATTTTTCTAAGTTGCTGAGTTTGAGAGTGCTGAAGTTGGAAGTGTTGAGTGCTGAGAAGAAATAAAATCTGAAGTAGAAGTGCTGGGATTGATTTTTTTTTTTTTTGAAGAGCTGAAATTGTTGTGGTTGCGAGTTGCTGAAGTTCAGAGTTTTAAATTTTGGAGTTGTATTTCTCGAGGTTTGAAGTTGCAGTTTTACTGCTGAAGTTTTCTCATGTTTTTTTGAAACCAACTCCACTTGCCAGCCATCTCACGAAATTTTTATTTTTAAAAGTTAGAATTATAATGCTTGATTTTTTTGTTTTGTAGATGGCTGAAAGTCGAAGAGGAGATGTTGCCGAAACAAGCAAAGTTGCAGCCAGAGCTGGGAATGTTGAGGCTGGCAAGGAAAATGCTTCGAGGCAGGCCATAATTAAGCAGTTGAAGAAGTCCTTTATTCTGGAATCAAAGTTCGTGTCGAAGTTGGGAGCATTTACAGACAGAAACCTCGGTTCTTTCAACCTTGAGGCCTTCAAGAGAAGAATATATGGGCAAGGTGGCTATCCTCCGTCGGTGACTTCGCATAACATTGTAAGAAGTGGGTTATATGCAACAGCCGGTTTCCCGTCAGCAGTTTGATGTCCAAAGCTTATTATGGAGTGTGCAAATTATTACAATTCTGACCATCGGACGATTGTTTCTCTAGAAGGCAAGCTGCTGGCAAATTTTACGCTTGATGCAATTGGCGAAGCATTCGGGATCCTGGCCACGAACAAAATGTTGTTCAAGTCCAAGGAGAGAGTTGATAAGATGTATGCTACATCTTTTGATAAGTGTGCTAAGAGGATCAATACAACGTGGATGAGGAAGGCCAAGCCTCCTGGCGCCAAGCTGCCGAAGTAGATTATTTCGGAGGAGATAAAGCAGGAGTATTGCGATTTTATCATGATGCTCAGTCGGGTTAATGGCAGCCCACAAGCATATGTGTTTGAGCCGTGGATGTTCTTCTATATCAGCGTGGTGTTGGAGGGAAAAGAGTATGTAGATTGGGCACAGATGATAAGTGATAATATTGATTAGCAGTTCAGAAACCTGAGGAGAACGAAGACGTTCTATATGAGCTCATATGTTATCTATATGCTGCCTCGAATGACGAGATACAAGGAGTTGACATACCAGGAGCCAATTGGGTGTGGCCCTAATTAATTCAAAATTCACGAGGCTTGCAGTAGTTGCATCTCACGAGCACCTCTCACTTCAAAAGAGTGGACGATGCGTTCACCATGTATATCACGAGGACTCTTCAGCGGAGATTGCAGCAAAGGATATCTAAAGAGGCACAGGAGTTGATTGAAGAATATGGGTTTTGGTTTGTCCAATTCCCAAAGTTCACATATATAAGGATGCCTAGGTTCCATTCCTATACCTTCCGATTGCCAAGGTATCCCACCAATAGAATGATAATGCTTGAGGTGTCTAGGAAATTCGTTGCTTATAACAAGATTATAAGAAAGAAGAAGAAAGGCAGATTGCAATTTCCTATTGTCATGGGAAACACACTTGAGGAGTGCCCTTTGTTGCAGGCAGCCAAAGAAGCAGAGGATGAATTGCAATTTTATTGCCTCAGTCTCCACTCCAGCCGGCAAGACTTTGATCCTCGAGGGAAGATTGGAACTGTGCAAGGCGAGGAATATAGGCACAGGGCTCATTTAGAAGAATTTTGGGCGAATGCAGGCAGTGAAGCTGAGATTAGGAGGATGTTCTCTCGGTTGCCTCTGAAATTGATTAGAGAGTGAAGTCATCTAGGTTCCAGACCAAGTTGATGAAGATGCAAGCATAACGCACCCAGACTATGAGTCAATAAAGGACATGCCAGTCCCGCCAGCGGATTGGGCAGAGCCGGAGATCACAGACTTAGACACCTTGTCTATGCCTGTTTAACCTTCACAAGGAGTTGGGTAGAGAGGCATGTTCACAGACTGAAGAGAAGATCGATTGCCCTCTCGTACAATCTTATGGGCGATCAGAGGCCACCGGTGTCAGCAAGGAAGAGGAAGCAAATTGCCCAATCTGCAGAACCACGAGTAGAGGAGCCAGTGCAGCTTGAGCCTCAGAGAACGAAGGAGGCATTGCCCACGCAGTTGTTGGATCGCTCTTCAAGTGTGCAAGAGGTCAGTATTTGCAGATCAGAGGGCTAGAATAGCTGAAGAGCAGGACATGGAAGAAGTTAACCAGCTGGTGTCTAGGGAGCCTGATAGTCAGAGTGTGTATGCTCCTGAGAGTGCCAATCAGCCAGAAGAAGGAGAAGAAACGGAGACGGATCTTCGTTTTGATCATGAACTTGAGGCAACTTTTGAGGATGAAGATATTATGGAGCCCGAAGTTCGAGGTTTTGAGGAGGACAGCCAACATATGGAAATAGATGAGTGTTGGTGTGTTTTTCGTGACCGCACCAGACAGCGGAACAAAGTTTCCCAACGGATACCCTATTCCCTCTTGAACAAAGTATTCAACATGCTAAGATTGCGAGTAAGATCATGTTTTCAACTCCAAGGTTCCTTTAATGCGAATAGGCTCAGTTTGGTTGATGTGTATTGCTGTGTTCTTACGAGGGGACTTACACAATTGTTTAGACTTCTTGCAGTTAGCAGCTAGTATATGATTTGAAGGGGATTCTTTGCGTGTATGATTTGGCCATATAGTTCGTTTTCCTAAAACTAATCAGAAATATGCGGAAAGTAAAGAGTATAGGGCCTAAGAAACCTATGTTCTATTCTAAATGCAGGATATGTGGAGCTTCGTTTTAGTAGACTTCAACCAAATTTCACCTAGCCTCACGTCGGACAGCTTCAGCAAAATCAGTGCAATCTTCAAAGGGATAGCAAAGGATGTTCAGATTATAACTTAGCATACATACACCATCAAAACGACGCATATAGGTATACAAATAACAACCGAAGTTAAACTCAAGATAATGTCCAGTTGACCACGCAAGGCGAACTTATCATCAACAAGCCGCTAGTGGTATGGAATGAAAGAAGCTACCTCAACAAGAATACCACACATCAATGTAAACTTCTGCCCGCGAAATTGGCTGCCGGATCGAAGGAAGAAGGAACCTTGCTAGCTATTCATGGCAAAGGCGAATTCCACCATCAATGAAAAGATCTATTATCATAGAAAAGTATTACACACAACAATCTCACAAAAAAGTTTTTCAAAGGGAAAACTTTCTTTCTTCTCTCCACCTTATGCCAAAATGTCTGCAATGCTCTGCTATCTAGTCTCTGGCTCTCTATCTCAAATTCTGAATCTGATCTAATCTCTGTTCTGTGAATTACAAATGAGAGGACTTTCCCCTTTATGTAATAGCCAGGTCCCAAAGGCGGCTAGGAGATTTACAATTAATAAAATTGGCGAATAAATTGCCACCTCATTTAACCTAAAAACTACGAGGAATAGGGAGTGGTACATTAAAATGAATCAAAGATTCCCACTCACTCCCAAAATAGTAAATGTAATAAATGTAAATAAATGTATTGATCTTCTAAGAAGATCTTCATCCAGTAGTGCATTCCCATTTGCCTTCTCTCTGATTGCCAACTCAACAAATCTGCCAAGTACAGCCTCAACTTCCTGAACTGAAATCGGTGGAACACAATCTAGCTGAAACTCTAATACTGTGACTGAATGCTCATGCCTCGTACAAGATTTTCTCCAAGCAACCAAGTAATCCTGCGTGCTCTGAATCAAGGCGGAGAAAGTAAACATAGTTGAGCTAGCCCCAAGGAAAAGAAACTTCGCCGAAGGGGAAAAGATTGGAAGGATTTTTTAAAGAAGCTAAGCCAAAACTGAAAAAACTTCGGCAAAAAAATAGGAAATGAAAAAATTGTAATTTTTCATTAAGAAACACATTTTTGCAAAATTCAATGACAAGATGAATCCGATGAATCCATAAATGAGTACAAAAGTGTTTTCTATTAATTTTGATTGACTTTAATGTAAATTAATTACAAAATCGCATTCTCATGCGGAATCCGGATGGCTAAAAGCCTGAAAGTCTGATACATGAAAACAGTAAAACTAGAACTAGAAGCAAATACTAAAGTTATAAACAACAACTAAATACAACATGCTAGGCTTTCCTCTTCCCTAGTCTAGCAACAGCTAGGGAAGAAGAGGTGGGTCCTCTAGCCCTGCCACGTGTGCGTGGTGCTAGTGGTGGTGGCTGCGGTGCTACTGCTGCTGGCTCTGGCTCTGGTTGGATCTCATCCAACCCTACATCTCCAACTCCTGATGCACCCACATCCTCCATTGCCTCTCTCTCAAAGTCAAGGATTTCATCTGCACTAAACAATGGAGGCTGCTCCTCTCGCCCTGTCCAATCACTATAAGGATCTATCTCATCTAAGTCAATAGGATCCTGTGATTTTTCTTCAACTCTCTTTATGCGCAACCGAAGGTTGTATTGCACAAAGACCAAGTCATTGAGGCGCTTTTGTGTTAACTTGTTCCTCTTTTTC
Organism: Sequoia sempervirens; assembly: GCA_007258455.2. Classification (NCBI taxonomy): domain Eukaryota; kingdom Viridiplantae; phylum Streptophyta; class Pinopsida; order Cupressales; family Cupressaceae; genus Sequoia; species Sequoia sempervirens. Next base: position 8,016 of record VDFB02374274.1, read on the forward strand.
GTGTGAATGGACTCGAACAAGCTCCAATTGCGCTCACAATTGGATGCACTACAAGGCTGACATAGAATACGGAGGGCAATTTTTTGTAGATTTGGGGTTTTTCCACCCCAATTTTTCCACCAAACATCTGCAAAAAACAAAAACAAAATTGAAGAGTTAGAAAACAAAGTCAAAGACTCAAAAGTCAAAAGTCAAAACACATTTTATCAAATTCTAAGATGCATGTGAAATAAACTTAAAATTTAAAGACTCTGAATTTTATACCTGGTGGCAAAGTGGTTCTTCCTCTAACAGCCAACTCTGAAGAAAAGAGATTACCAGTTGCCTCCCTATATATATCCATCTCCCTGACGATGAGGTCTCTCACTGCAACCTCAGGTTCCATCCTCTGAATGCATGTTGTGAGCCCCTCCATAACCTCGCCATTAGGATCAGAGAAGCTCTCTGAGAAGAGAAAAGAAGGGTTGAGGAAGTAACCTGCTGCATGGATGGGTTGGTGGAGTTGATTGTTCCACCTCCTATCAACAATCTCCCATATGGGATCAAATTTGAGGCTGTCCCCCTTGTAATAACTTTTGATGGCCTCCTTGGCCCTCTCCATGGCCTCATAAATGTATCCCATTGGGTTTTCATCCCCATCTACCAAGCGGAGGACTCTAACCAAGGGCTCCGACACCTAGATTAAAAAAAAAAAAAGATCAAAGTTAGAAATTTATAATGAAAGGCTTAAAGTTAAATTAAAAAACATATATTTATATTGAACTTGAGATTAAAATTAAAATCAAAGTTTGGAAGTTACCTTCACGATCTCTGTAGCTTTTTGTGCAAACAAGGGGTCGAAGACAATTGCAGAAATTCTATCTCCTTCGGCCTTCTTTGAATATGAGGAGTCATTCCATGCTTGACTCACGAACATTTGTCTTAGAGAGCCCAAAGAATCCAAAATGCTTTGCAACGTTAGGAAAATTGTTGCAAACCTTGTGGCACCCGATCTCACCATCTCCTTCCCTTGCGTATGCTCTCTCATCAAACTAAGAACCCAAGGGTGATTGTAGATATATTTTGTGATGCTCCTTGCATCATCTACAATCGGTGCCACCCAAACAAGTTTGCCTCTGTCCTCCAAAAGAAGGTCAAGGCAATGAGCCGCACAAGGTGACCAAAAGAGTGATGGATGTCTACTCTCAAGCATCCTTCCAGCTGCCACATACGCTGCTACATTATCTATGATGACTTGCACCACATTAGCAATGCCCACCTCCATCACAACTTCATCCAACAACGTACACAATGTATCTGCAGTTTTTATCCTATTGGAAGCATCCACCGACTTCCAAAACACAACTTCACCTTTGGAAGCAACCAAAAAATTAAGGATGGTGCGGTTTCTCCCATCCGTCCACCCATCAGAAAGAATTGAGCAGCCAAATTTCTTCCATTTAGTTTTTTGCTCTTCCACCACATGCATTGCCCTTTCGGTTGCATTTGTGAGAAAACTGCAAGTACAAAGTAAAATAATTAAATAAGTACAAAATTGTAAGTTTTAAACAAAAAATAGCTTGAATTCAACATAAATAATAAAGTAATTTAAATTTTAAATTAAAGAACATAAAATTTAAGTTGACTTGTCACTTACCTCCCACTCAAATCTTTGCGAGAAGGTGGCTTGAAGCCTTTTCCCGCAACTGTCAATGAAGTGACCATATTGTGCCAATAGGGACTACTCGCCACATTGAATGGTATGTTATTGAAATACCAAAAATCAGCACATGCCATTTTGGCATGTTCATGCACCTCCTTGTTCCACCCTGTCTCCAATGATCCCTGTGCTCCTGGTGTGTTTCTTGGCACAAAAAAACTTTGTGGGTTGCGTGAAGATGAAGGTGGTGGTGGCATTGGCACTCTAGTCGAACTAGAGGACAAGGGGGGCCTAGCCGATGTGGCTGTGGAGGATGTGCCATGAATGCGAATCCGTGGACCATGAAGAGCCCACAATGCCAATAATATCTGCATCCTCATCTGACTCTATCTCCATGTGCTCGACCCCGTGCTCCTGAGTCCCATGGGCATGCGCATGTCCACTAGCACTGGCTATGGATGCTGCTATGGCTTTTTTAGCCCTCTCCCTTTGCATTTTTTTTTTCCTCAGCAAGTGAAAGTAGGGCAAGCATCTCTCTTCTAATCTCTTCTTTGGGCTTCTCACAAACCTTGGAATCCCGTTGAGGAATGCCTGCTAGATGGTATTTGAGGCGATTTATGCCTCCATGATATGTTTTTTTGCATTCACCGCAAACAACTGTTCCAGGCACTGGCCCTCTGACACCATATTTCCATGTAGGGTCTCTAGCCCCTGCTGGACGAGTGCCTGGAACCCATGCTGATGGTGTGCGAGGGGTGGAACTTGATGGGGCGGGGGTGGAACCTGATGCTGAGCATGAACTAGAGCCAGAAGCCATTATAGTGTGTAATCACTGTAATGTGTATTCACTGATCAATGATCAATCTACACATTCAAAAATATGTACAACATATTAGTTTTTAATACAAAAAAAATTTAAAAAACAACCTAAAATCATTAAAACTTCAAAAATCTAGAGCTAAATTTGATTTAAATTGATACAAATGTGTTTAAATGAATTATCAATTAACATTATTAACTAATCATATCATTCTACACAAAAAATGAACCTAGGTCTGAAAATTTTAAAAAATAGTGAAAAAAATGAAAAAAATCAGCAAAAATCAACAAAAGATTGTGATGAATCTTGTTTTTTGGATTCTAAATGCAAAAAAATTGTTTCTTTGTGCTCTATCATGTCTTTTTTTCAATTTGGAATGAGTATTTTGCAAGAAGAATGAAAGAAATTAATTAATCAAAAACAAAAAACAAAAACAAAAACCCTACCTGTGAATCGAATTTCCCTTCAAAATCCACACAAAATGGCGTTTGAATCCGCTCGCCTCGATGGAAAATCGTTGGAAATGATATCTCCTTGCTTGGGGGGGGTTTTTAGCTCCTCACACAAAGTATCAAGTGATTTTGAAATGAAATGAACTTATTAAAAGACGTCTTCAGCCTTTATTCCTGCGCAGGCGAGTTTTTCCTTCGGACTCGCGAGTTTTTGGCGAGTACTCGCCACTAAAAACTCGCGAGGTTTTGCAAAAACTCGAAAAAACTCGAATTTCAAGTTCTGCGAGTTAACTCTGCAAAAACTCGTTTCTGAAAAAAACTCGCGAGTTTTTCAAGACTCGCCGAGTTTCCTGCGAGTATGCCAACTATGAGTAGAAGTATTCTCGAAATCATCCTGTACAAAGGTCTTAACATCCGAAAAGAAAGGCACCAGCAAACCCCTCAAATTATCAAAATTAACTTCATCTGGATTCAACCTCCTAGCAAATATGGCCTCAAAGGTATTCTGAACTCCATCTATAATATTGGCCATAGCCTTATGAACTCTAGCTGAATCCGCCTGTGCCGCATCGAAGAAGCCACGCCCTGTGATCGCCGAAGAATACCACCGAGAGAAATCATATCGGTCATTCTCCTGAATGACCCCTCCATCAACCAGCAATCGCAGCGGAACATGCCTCAATGCCTCAAGATGCTGGATAACTTTGCTCTGGTAGATAGAAGCATCTCCCCAAGCATGATCCACTGCATCCATCCGTGTCAAAATACTAGAGCTTTCTTTGGCCGAAGCAAAGGTCCTCCATAAACTTCGATCTCGACCACGAACTCGAGTGACCCTTATCGCCTCTGTGCCATCCTTCTAACTCCGGCGGCTGATAGAGCTCTCTAGAGTATCTCGGCGGGGCTCTATCAGCGGAACATCCGCCCTCGGAAGCGAGACAAACGTTGTACATATCAATTAAGGCCTTGTGTTCTCTTTTCAACTTCTTATGCTTCCTTCTTTTCTTGAACAACACGTCGCCGAAGGCGAGTAGGAGTTATCACACTCCTCTACAATCACCGGTGGAAGTCCCAAATCAGTGATGACCCGCATAATTCTCGAGTCTGCTTCATTTCCTGTCACATCAACTTCGTACGGCTACATGAAGGGAGTCACGAGAGCCATCCTCTTCAGTGGATATCTTTGAAAACTTTCTTGCTTTCTTTTTCTGTGGAGGTGCACTGATCCTGTTCAAAAATTCTTCCATCTCAACTGCCGGATCAATCTCCTCATTGGGGCTTCTTCTCATTCTGTCCTTAAGCCAATCGGGCACATCATACTGTATATCAAAGGGTTGTTGCTCCTGTGCCTCTACCTCTCTAACTTGCTCAACTTCTACATCATTCTGACGAGGCTCATCGTCCTCAAGTGGCTGAGTGTCTCCTGAAACTATATCATCATCATCATTCATAGCCGCCTCTAACTCCTGCTGAAATTGAGGGTCAGTAATAATCCCCTCATCATCTTGCTGATCAGCCCTAATAGGTGCGTTGACACTCAATAGCCAGAGCTCTCTCGTCGGAAGGGCCGTATCACATACCGCACCTAATTCAATGCAATCCCTGCGTCGACCAAAACAAAGAAACCTCCTGTATGCTTGAAGCGATGTCTCAATGGTGTTGTGCAACCGTGGAGGCTCGTGATGAAACCCTACGTCGAACTATCTCCTTCTTTCTGGGCTCTGGACCTCGTGTGACCTGCTTCTTTCTGCCTGTGGTGGGTGTCCTGTGATCTCCCATCATATTGTAAGTCAAAGCAATTGACCTACTCTTCAACCTGCTTACTCGTCTATCAACCCATGCTCTAGTAAATGTCGCCAGGGATAAGAGAGTATCTAAATCTCACAACCTGGGAACTCGACCAATGTCGAGGAGATGGAAGTGTATCTAAGCGCTGCGTAAATCAGGACGAACCGCCATCCATCATCATTATTTCAATTAAGGGCTGGCACAACCTCCACTCACTGATCAAAGGTAATGTCGACAGCAGAGAACTATCCTCTTCCTTACTTCAATCCTCATCAAAGCGCATCAGCCAATAATCTTCAGTGGCCTTATGTTTTGAATTCTTGCAGTAACCTTGACTGATGTTATGATGCGGGTCATAGTGCTGTCGGCTAGTGTGGTATGAGAAATGATAAAACTGAAGTTCACTTTCAGCCTCTCTAGCTGCCTGTATCGAAGGACACACCTCATCTGAGTTGCCTATAACAATTGGAAATTCTACCCCTCCTTTTGAATTTTATCAAAGGCAAGCAATTGCCTAGATATCTCTAGCATCAATATTCTATCTGTTGGGTACTTAGGCAGCCTATATGCGTATGATGAAAAACCTTGTGGCCTAATGTAAGAGAATCTCGGAAACTGTATGAACTAGCATCCATACCTTTCAATTAGTTCCTGGGCCTCCCTCGAGATTCTGTGATGCAACCGCTCCTGAAGCAATCTCATGATATACATGGTGAAGGAATCGTTGACACGCTTGTAGTGAGTTGTGCTCGCCAAATGCAACTGTGGACAAGCATCATATATTTTAAACTGGTGGGAGCCACAACCGACAGGTTCCTTGTAAGAGATCCCCCTGTACTTCGTCATCCGTGCCAACATATAAATGATGTAGGAGCTCATATAAAAGGTCTTCGTTCTCCTCAAGCTCAGGAGCTGCTCATGTAGATTATCACTTATCATCTCGGCCCAATTGACATAGTCCTTCCCTTCTAGCACCAGGTTGATGTAGTAAAACATCCAAGGTTCAAAAATGAATGATTGTGCACAACCTCCAACCCGACTCAGCATGATGATGAGGTCACAATATTCCTGCTTTAAGTCATCCGCTATGATCTGCTTCGGCAGCTTTGTACGAGAAGGCTTGGGAGTGCTCATCCAGTGGGTATTAATTGTCTCCATGCACCGCTCAAAAGCAGAAGCATACATCCACTCAGCTCGTTCCCTAGATTTATAAATCATGTTCCTGTGCACCGGGATCCCGAAAGCTTCACCAATGGCCGCTGGAGTAAGATTGGCAAGCACTTGGCCATCTGGTGACATGATTGACCGGTGTTCCTTCTCGTAGCAATTAATGCACTCCATCATCAGCTCCGAGCATTGGATGGCTGGTGGAAAACCAGCAGCTGCATATAATCCGCTTCGAACAATGTTGTGCGAAGTAGCCGAAGGTCGATGACTTCCAATGCCCAGCATCCTGTTCTTGAAGGTCTCTAGGTTGACGGAGCCTAAGTTGGTGTCTGTCAATTTGCCCAGCTTTGAAATGAACTTTGATTCCGGCATGAATGTTTTACTGAGCTTCTTAATCACAGCTTGTCTGGACGCACCATTGTCCTTGCCAGTCGCCCTTGCCTCAGCCATCTGCAAACAATAACATTCATCAGCAATTTAATTTAAAATAAAATAAGACATTGCATAGGGCTTGCAGTCGACTTCTAGAAGCTGCAATAACTTTCGTGTTTGCAAACCTCAGCTTCTTTTCTTGAACTTCAACACTTAGAACGGATTTCTAAGCGGACTTTAGTGACTTCACTTCACTACTCTTAATCAGCAACTTGAACTTCAATAACTTCACACCAGCAATCAGCAATCAGCAAGTTCACACTTTGAAAACTCTCAGCAATTCACTTCACTTCAAGGCGTCCTGTTCAACTGTAGACTTCAACAACAAATCAGACTCTAGCAATCAGCAAGTGCGCCCCTTTTGGTTTCAGCAATGGCACTTCTCAGCAACTCAAGGCGTACTTCTCAAATGCAGATTTGAAACTTCAACAACTTGCAAGTGCGCCTTCTTGACTTCAAATTTTTCAAGGCTCAACAACAAGCTCAAGTCGTACCCTTTGACTTCAGCAATGGCACCTCTCCAGCAACTCAAAACGTACTTCTTCAATAGCCTCAGCAACTTCAGCAAACTCCAGACTTAACCAAAATTCGAATTTCTTCAAGCAATTCTCAAACTTCAGAGCAAGTCGAATTCTTCTCAGTTGTGAAAAAGGAGTGAGAAACTTGTTCATTTTATAGCCAAAATTCAAATTCTAGAAGAAGTTAATTTTAGCCAGTGCATTAAACTTCCACTACTCCATTTCAAAAATTGGAATTCTCCCTCTCTGGTATTTCTGACACTTGTCTTTGGACGTCGGGAATCTTGTTCTTCTAGAAACTTGACTTTGACTGGCATCTTTGAATTTGTTTTCGAAAAATTTAATTTAAAATCTATCCTTTTAATTCACCAGCCGGAGCTTTATCACTTGAAATTCGAATTTTAACTCTTCACCATCTCTGGAAAATTCATCCTCGAAGAATTCAATCAAAATTATCTAGGCAACTGACTTCAAATTCATCATTCGAAGAAAATTCATTTTGAAAACACACTTTATTCATCTTGCGTTAGAGAATTTTAAATTCTCCCTTAGGAAAATTCACAATTTGAACACTGATTAAATTCCTCACTGAAAAAGTGTCGGCGAAGTGCAGAAGACTTGGAAATCCATCTATCATCGCAAATGTTCAGTACCCAGAAGAAAATTTTCTTCAGAATGCTTCGAATCCATGGGTACCCAACGAACGGGTTCATTTGATTTTTAAATTTTGAACCTTAGAAAAATATTATTTTATCAAATTAAATTCATTCTTCACCTGTGATCATCCTGTGTTGCTCCAGCTCGAGAAACTTAAATCATCTTGCATTATCATCCATCTCTGACTTCATCTCTGAGAAAACTTGCTCATGCTTTGAAAAATTTTACCACCTTAAGCTCTAGGCGTATTTTCTAAGGAGAAAATATTTTTGCCTTAGAAAATATTTTAAAGCATCTTGCACTTTGAGAATTTGCCTTAGAAGATTCTTGTTTCATTCACCAGTGGAGGAAAACTTTATCAACTTCCCTTAGAAAATTTTTATTCATGCCTAACACACTTTATTTTTCACTCACCGTTTGCATTTAACTCCACACTTGCAAGGCAAATTTATTTAAAAATCTAACGCCTAGGCAATGTTTTTTATTATTTTACTTTAGAACCTTAGGCGCATATTGCATCTGGAGGAGGATAACGCCTGGCATTTACCTTGTGTTTACCACGCTTTGAAGCATCTTTCACCTTATTTACCACCTTTTACTCCGTTTACTTACCTTTTACCACCTAAACTTGGGCGCATTTAGGCATGTCTACTGGATGACTCTTCAACTTCACTTTTTGTCTTCACATGCTTGCATTTGGGCGCATTTTGCCCCTTGAGGAGGACGAATTCCTTTGACCTTGTTGACTCTCTCCTAACTTGAGCGCATTTTTATGTAGGTGAAGGATAAGAACTTTGACTTGTTTGACCTCTTTGCCTTTTGGGCGCATTTTAGCCTTGCTGGTGGATGAACTTTTCAAACGCCTTCATGTGACTTTTCAGCTTCCATTTTTTTGTCTTGACATGCATGCATTTGGGCGCATTTTGCCTAGGGAAGAGGATGAAAATTGTTGACTTAGCTTTGACCACTTACAACTTGGGCACATTTTACCCCCTGAGAAGGATGAACTTGCAATTTGGGCGCATTTAGGGGGGTGAGGAGGATATCCAGACTTAGACAATTTTTTAGTCTTTTCCTCTTCAAGTTGGGCGCATTTTGCCCTTGCTGCAGGATGAACTTTTACACTTAGAATTTTTTTGTGCTTGGCGAATGCTTGAAGGCGCATTTGGGCTAGGCAGAGGGATGAAAGGCGTTGACTCTGCTTTGACTTTCTTGCCAGATGGGCCCATTTAGACCCTGATGAAGGACGAGCTTCATCCTCAAAAATTTTCCATGCCTCCTTATTCACTTGGGCGCAATTTGCCCTGTCTACTGGATGAAGTTCCAGACTTAGAACTTTTTTCATCATCCTTCGCCTGCATTTAATGCCCTGCTATTTATAGTAAGCCCTCTCAATTTTGCTTCTCTGAAGCTCGGAACGACTTGAAATTTTGCGCACTGTATCCTCATAACCTTATTGCCCTGTCGACATTGCCATTTTTAATCACCTTGCTATTTTTAGCCTGTTTATGAAGGTGGTTCACTATAAATAGTAACCTCTTGTTTCTGATAGCTCCATTGCTCCGATCAACTTGAAATTTGAATGAGGCGCTCCTCACCACGTGACTTGTCGGCTGACACTGACGCATGCAGCTAATTTACTATTTTTAGCCAGTTTCCAAATTGACTTACTATAAATAGTAAGTGCTCCGTTTGACTCGAAATTTTACCAGCAGATAGCCTGAAGAATGTTGATCGCGGTGGTTTACACCGGTTTTCGAAAATTCTGACCTTTTACGCCTCTTTTTGGGTCCCGAGGTTGGAAACCCTAATTCGCTCTGCATGCATTATCAAAGATCTCTGTTTGTTCTTTTACATTTGCATTGTGATCAACTTCGTGATTCTAAAGCTGGAAGCGGCGCGGGACACACACGCTAAAATAGCAAGTTCCTAACGAGTGATTATCTCTATTTTGCATGTACCATTGCGAAGCTCTCGAAAAACCCATCGGGAATCATTCGACATGCAAAAGAAACCGACATGCAAACCCTAAAATAGCCTCACGAAAGCTGACTCTGAAAGTTGTCTCGTTTTGCATGTTATACCATTGCGAAGGTCTCGAAAAACCCAGAAGGAATATGCCAACATGCAAAGAAAAACTCGCATCTGAACCCTGAAATTTGCCGGGCCGGACTGCTAAAAATAGTAAGTTGTCCGTTTTTGCTCAAATTTTGCATGCGAGCAGTCTGATGTGCTCTGAACGCCGTGTGACTATCGGAATCTCAAAAATGCTGACAAATTGCAGTAATTTCACACTTACTAAAAATAGTAAGTACCTCAGAATTCGTTGAAAATCTGCTGAAAGCCTGCTAGGAAGCACATTGACAACAATGTTAAGTTCAATTTTCAATTTATTCACTTTGTTCGACCTTGGACTGACTAGGAAAGATGAAACCCTAATTTTCAGACTTGATCAGTTTTATGCTTAAACTCATTGACGGGCGCAACCCCTGAAAGGCGGACATCAAAAAAGAGACGGAGCGAGAGAGAGAGAGAAAAACCCAAGCCAAAAGACCAGAATGGAGCAAAAATTAGGGGGTCCCCATCTTGAATGGGGCGATGTGTGAAAAGGTCGCAACAATGAGCCTCGACCGAATGAAGTGGAAGCAATGGAGGAGCATCCCCTAATTGTTTATGGCACTCAACAAAATACTCCGAATTGGCTCACACGTGCAATAAGGTGAGATCAGAAGGATGACACCGACCCGACAGTGGAAATGGAGGAGCTCCTGAACAGGATAGGTGGGTCACCTAAAAGGAAGAGAGCTGTAATGTCCCCATTTTCGGCATGATCGTGTTTGATGGTGTGTTAGCCTATTTCTTGGACCCTTGTGGGCTAACGGGTTTGGTTAGAGGGTCAGTGGTACTTTCTGGAGAGCTTGGTCGTTCTCGTTTTTAGAGTTCAGGGATTAGCTCATTGCAGACCTTGGCAGTTTAGGAGTTGTTAGCTTCTGACGGCAACGGATTCTATGAATATTTGTGGAAGTTATGCTTATTTGAGTTATTTAAGTTATTAATTGATTTAATATTTTATTATTAAGTCAAATTAACTTTATCACTTAATATCACTTAAATTTTCATTAAAAAAAAGAGTGATTTAAAATTAAATCACTTAATCATTAAGTGGGCACCAAATATTAAGTTCATAACTATTAAAAGGGACTTAATGATATTTTAAAAGACTTAAATGAAGGAAAGTGCGTCCCTTTTTGAAATGCATGTGTTTTTGGTATATAAGGCATTTTGGGAAAAAAAAACATTTCATTCTTGTTATTTTTCAACTTTGCCTTAGGGTTTCCTCTCTTCTTTCCTCTGTGATCAGGGTTTGAGCAAGTTTCCATTGGAGAACGAAATCTCTTCAGTGTTGAGCATTTCTAAGACTGTGAGAGACCAGTTGAAGTAGTGCGTTGGTGAGAGCTTCATTCAGAAGTTTCTATTGAGCTGGATCTGTGATTCTATTGAGTTCCTTCATTAGTTTTCAGGAGGGTTTGGGAGATGGCATCTTCTTTTCATCTGGCAGACACTTTACTTCATGGCCGTACCTTCTGAGTGGGAATTTTGGCTTTCTTCGAAGTGCGTGGCTCTTGCAAAAAAGGGGGTTTGAACTTTTCTTGGAGAAACGCCTTCTTCCTTGAGGGTTTCTCTTCATGATCTTTGGCGCCTAGCTTGTACTTGCCATTTGACTCAGTTTTCAGGTTGGACTTTGCAATCTGTGGTTTCCTACTCCAGATTTTATCAGTTTTTCACTATTTTGATCCACTTTCTTAAATAAAAAATCTAGAAGCTTTCGGGTATGTGTATCTGAAGAGCACAAAAGATTTACTGAGAGCGAGGAGGGAGGGGGGGGGTGAATCAGTAAATCTATTCAAACTTTCACATTTTTCAACTTTTCAACAACTTTAAACTTTTATCACCAACAACCTTTATCAACTTCAAATTCTAACACAGATCAACTATATAAGAATATTTCAATATGAACAAGTTGACACCAAGATTTTACGTGGAAACCCTTACAGGAAAAAACCACGGTACAAATAATGTACTTTATGAATTATATAAACTTTTACAATGAATGTAGGCACCAACCTACTTGAATCACCAAATATGCAGTTTAGCAGGCACCAACCTACAAAGAGCACCAACCCTTAATCTTGATTTAGTAGGCACCAACCTACAAGGAGTTTCAACCCCTAATGCTGATTTAGTAGGCACCAACCTAAAAGGTGCACCAACCCCTACTTGCCAAGCACCTATTTAGCAAAGATTATAATTTGAATGAATAGTGTTCCACCTTTAATGTTGCTTCCTCAACCGATGATGGACAATTCTGCTCAAACACTTTTCCTCTTGAATCCCACTCTTATACTTCTTGAAAGATATTCACACAGATCAGCATATGATGAATTTACCTTTCTTCCACATACAAATCTGTCTCTTAAATTTTCTTGATACAAAATCTGCTCAACAGGTACAATTTATCTTCTTGTCTTACCTCTGCAATAGATGATGACATTAATGATTTACTTTATGACAAAATCATCTACTTTACCAAATCTGCATTATACTCTCTTCCCAAATTTTTACTTATTTTTGTTCACCAATCTGTTTTTAAATGATGCACCATGTATCTTCTATTTCACAAATCAGTTTGTAGCATTACACTGATATCTGCCTTCAATTCTACTTTAATTCTGTCTCAAGTCTGCTTGTATTTGATGATATAATCTTTTATACTCACACACACACAACTCATATGCCTTGTATATCTGTTTGTTTTCAAACGTCTACTGCAGTGTATTTATTTATACTTCTTTGTTTTTACTTCACACAGCAACTTTTATATCTTGAGATTATATATACATCTTCACACACAACTCACTACAGATCGATTTTTCTCTCTTTCTTTATTACGTATGATATTCAATAAAATCCACACCCACACTTAATTGTGTTCTAACGATGTAACATTTATCCACACAGCACACTCTTCAACCTCTCTATATTCTGAAAATCTTCATTCACACACAGCCATACTCACTACAGCCTTCAAACGATGTTCATTGTTTTCCACGCATAGCACAAAAATCGTGTTTTTATGATATATCTTTATTTTCTCACTTACTCATCCGTATCATCCTTTTTACCCACGTCCACACTACTTTCTAACTTCTATTTGTATCTTCAAAATCATATCCTTTCCCAAGAGACATATATCTGTTCATAATACCAATCGTGTCTCTTATTCAAGACACTCTGTCGCATCTCTTCATGGAGCGATTAAATATTAATAATTACTAACCACACTTTAGTAACCGTTGCATTCTTAATACATTCGTTGCTTTTTATTTTGTCTTATATGACTTTTGTCTTATTCCCATGTGCTTTTAATATATTAATATTCTTTTGCCATTGTTGCTTTTTGGATAGTTGCTGAAAGCTGAGAATTATTTAGCTAGCCTCCAAATTAGTGCCACGTCACCTCTAATTTGTATTTTTGTGACTTTCATTCAGCTAGCCTCCAAACTAGTGCCACGTCACCCTAATTTGTCTTTTTTTGTGACTTTGTGTTTTTCTGATTTGTCTTGTTCTGTTTGCTTTTTACTTTTGTCTTATTCTATTTTTATTTTATTTAATTCTTTTTTTTTTGTTTTATACAGCTGCAGTTACACTTATAATTGCTGCCTTCTATATAACTGAAATTTGCTCTTTAGCATAGTCTTCTTCATTTGAACCCATTCGAATCATCATGGTCTTGTTTACATACTTTCAAAAATGTTACTTCAGTCATGCTGTTCATGATTCTTTGTTCAACCTGCTCTTTGCCTATCATCATGACATTCATTTGATTTTTCTCTAGACTTGTATATCTAATCATTCTCATAGAGTTTGCTTCACACAAACAAATATTCTTTCCTCTCAAATATGTTATCTTCAGTCATGCTATTCATGATTACTTGACATCAATGACAATATTTCCAACAATCTCCCCCTTTGTCATTGATGGCAACACAAACATTATTCTCTTCTGTTGCATTGCTCCCCCTTTTTATCTCTCCCCCTTTGACATCAATGGCAAAGGAACTTTCCAACAATGTCTTGCTCTTTAGCTCCCCCTAAATGTATGCTCCCATCTACTAATACTCTTTTTCTCTAACTTCTTCATTCCTTGACTTCTAAAATGTTTTGACATCAATACAATTTCCAACAATGGAAACCAAATCATCATCTACACTAGATTGACAATCCATAAGTAAATTTTTTTTTCTCTTCAAAAATTGAGGTACTTCTCCTTTTAGTTACCTTCTCCATGGGCTGAATGATAATGTTCAACTTAGCTCCCCCTGAATCCATGCATGCTTTCAAAATAGTGTTTGACATGTATATTGCATGATCATAGATTCATCATCATTTTGATTTTGTTTCCTTCTCCATACTTTTGTAATCTTTTTCTCTTTTCCAATGGTGTTCTTCATATCTTGTCTAGGTGGTTCCTTGAAGCCATATCTACAAAAACGTGCTATGTGTCCAAAGTTGTTGCACTTGAAACACATAATGTCATGACCAAATGAGTTATAATTTCTCCTAGGGAAGCTTGAAGTATTTCTTGCTTGAATTCTGCAATTTATTGCTTTGTGGCCAAAATAATTGCATGAAAAGCAATATCCATTGAAAGAGTAAAACTGCCTAAAATTAAACTTTCTTTCATTATCCTTGAAACTTGTGACATTCTCATCAAACCTTGCACATTCCTCCTTTGGCTTTCCTAATTCATTTTTCAACATGGCAACTTCTTGTACTAACTTGTCACAATCTCTCTCTTTTGCACTTAACTTGATCTTTATCTCATTTTCAACTTGTTCAACCTCTACTAGTTGAGTCCTCAAATCTTCAATTATTTTGTTTAATTCCTCCAAGCTTTTAGTCAATTCCTTAGTTTTTAGTTTATGATTGGTGACCTTTTTCTTTAATTCTTCATTTTTCTTGTATGCATAGTGAAGTTCTTCCTCAAGATCTGTTTCTTCTTCTTCATTGCATTCTTCTTCTTCTTCATCACATTCTTGATCAACATCTTGTTCTTTAAATTCAGCCATGAACAATATTTTTTCATCATCATTGCTTTTATTGTCATCATTTTGTTCTTCTGAAGAGCTGCATTCTTTCTTTGAGTAAAAACTCTTTTTATGTTTTTGAGATCTTTTCTTTCCTTTTCTCTTGATGTAGGTTTGTTTCTCACTTTCACTTGAGTTACTATCACTGTAAGGACATTTGGAAGCATAATGTCCAACTTCTCCACAATTGAAGCATTTAAAAGGGAATTTTCCTCTATATTTTCCTTTTCCTTTCTTGAGTTTTCCCATGAAGTAAGCTTCTGCTTCATCACTTGATTTTTCATCTTTTTCTTCATGCTTGTTTTTCCCCTTTTTGAATGCTTTGAATGAGATTTCCTTTTGTGGTGATCTTCCTTCAATCCTCATCTCATAGGCAGCAAGGATCCCATGCAATTCATCCTTTGATAGCTGATCCAAGTTTGTTAATTCTTCTAATGCTGCAACCTTGGCCTCAAACTTTGTAGAAAGAGATCTTAGAATTTTTTCAACAATGAAGACATCATCAATCTCTTAACCAAGTCCTCTCATGATTTTCAGCATTTCATCAACACGAAGAAAATATGAAGCAATATCTTCATCGTCCTCCATCTTAAGAGTTTCTAACTTCCTTCTATGAGTTTGCAACTTTGCCTTCTTTACCTTTGCATCTCCTTCATAGATATTTTGAAGTTTGTTCCAAATTTCTTTTGCTGATTTACACCTCATGACCTTTGTAAATTCAGAATCTGTTAGGCTACAAAGAAGAGCATGCTTAGCTTTTGCATTGTTTTCACTTCTCTTTTTCCCTGCTTGATCCGTTGGAGGGGTAGCTGGAGGTGTATACCCATCAACAACAGATTGCCATACATCAAACCCAAGTGCATTCAAATATGCTTCCATCTTAATACTCCAAAATGCATAATTAGTCCCATCAAAGATGGGTGCTTTCACTGTGTTATTATGATCTTCCATGAGTGCTCTTAAGGATCTCCTTCAAGCGGTTAGGCTTTCAAGAAGGACCTTGCTTTGATACCAATTGAAGAGCACAAAAGATTTACGAGGAGGGGCGGGGGGGTTGGGTGCTTCAGTAAATCTATTCAAACTTTCACATTTTTCAACTTTTCAACAACTCTAAACTTTTATCACCAACAACCTTTATCAACTTCAAATTCTAACACAAATCAACTATACAAGAATATTTCAATATGAACAAGTTGACACCAAGATTTTACGTGGAAACCCTTACGGGAAAAAACCACGGTACAAATAATGTACTTTATGAATTATATAAACTTTTACAATGAATGTAGGCACCAACCTACTTGAATCACCAAATATGCAGTTTAGCAGGCACCAACCTACAAAGAGCACCAGCCCTTAATCTTGATTTAGTAGGCACCAACCTACAAGGAGTTTCAACCCCTAATGCTGATTTAGTAGGCACCAACCTACAAGGTGCACCAACCCCTACTTGCCAAGCACCGACTTAGCAAAGATTATAATTTGAATGAATAGTGTTCCACCTTTAATGTTGCTTCCTCAATCGATGATGGACAATTCTGCTCAAACACTTTTCCTCTTGAATCTCACTCTTATACTTCTTGAAAGATATTCACACAGATCAGCATATGATGAATTTACCTTTCTTCCACATACAAATCTGTCTCTTAAATTTTCTTGATACAAAATCTGCTCAACAGGTACAATTTATCTTCTTGTCTTACCTCTGCAATAGATGATGACATTAATGATTTACTTTATGACAAAATCATCTACTTTACCAAATCTGCATTATACTCTCTTCCCAAATTTTTACTTATTCTTGTTCACCAATCTGTTTTCAAATGATGCACCATGTATCTTCTATTTCACAAATCAGTTTGTAGCATTACACTGATATCTGCCTTCAATTCTACTTTAATTCTGTCTCAAGTCTGCTTGTATTTGATGATATAATCTTTTATACTCACACACACAACTCATATGCCTTGTATATCTGTTTGTTTTCAAATGTCTACTGCAGTGTATTTATATATACTTCTTTGTTTTTACTTCACACACAGCAACTTTTATATCTTGAGATTATATATACATCTTCACACACAACTCACTACAGATCGATTTTTCTCTTTTTCTTTATTACGTATGATATTCAATAAAATCCACACCCACATTTAATTGTGTTCGAACGATGTAACATTTATCCACACAGCACACTCTTCAACCTCTCTATATTCTGAAAATCTTCATTCACACACAGCCATACTCACTACAGCCTTCAAACGATGTTCATTGTTTTCCACGCATAGCACAAAAATCGTGTTTTTATGATATATCTTTATTTTCTCACTTACTCATCCGTATCATCCTTTTTACCCACGTCCACACTACTTTCTAACTTCTATTTGTATCTTCAAAATCATATCCTTTCCCAAGAGACATATATCTGTTCATAATACCAATCGTGTCTCTTATTCAAGACACTCCGTCGCATCTCTTCATGGAGCGATTAAATATTAATAATTACTAACCACACTTTAGTAACCGTTGCATTCTTAATACATTCGTTGCTTTTTATTTTGTCTTATATGACTTTTGTCTTATTCCCATGTGCTTTTAATATATTAATATTCTTTTGCCATCGTTGCTTTTTGGATAGTTGCTGAAAGCTGAGAATTATTTAGCTAGCCTCCAAATTAGTGCCATGTCACCTCTAATTTGTATTTTTGTGACTTTCATTCAGCTAGCCTCCAAACTAGTGCCACGTCACCCTAATTTGTCTTTTTTTGTGACTTTGTGTTTTTCTGATTTGTCTTGTTCTGTTTGCTTTTTACTTTTGTCTTATTCTATTTTTATTTTATTTAATTCTTTTTTTTTTGTCTTATACAGCTGCAGTTACACTTATAATTGCTGCCTTCTATATAACTGAAATTTGCTCTTTAGCATAGTCTTCTTCATTTGAACCCAGTCGAATCATCATGGTCTTGTTTACATACTTTCAAAAATGTTACTTCAGTCATGCTGTTCATGATTCTTTGTTCAACCTGCTATTTGCCTATCATCATGACATTCATTTGATTTTTCTCTAGACTTGTATATCTAATCATTCTCATAGAGTTTGCTTCACACAAATAGATATTCTTTCCTCTCAAATATGTTATCTTCAGTCATGCTATTCATGATTACTTGACATCAATGACAATATTTCCAACAGTATCGTTTGTGATCGATTTGTTTCAGTTAAATAATATCTTCTACTCTTTCATTTTGAAGAAATTAGCTCAGATTTACTTTTTATAAGCATTTATGCTGTGCGCCCCTTCTATTTCACTTTAGAAATTTTTCTCAGAAAAAAAGCAAAATACAAAAAACCAAATTAAAAGACAGGGGTTTGGAGTTGTGAGCCAGTTCGGTTCATCACAAGAGCCAGAAAATATTCTAGGATGGAGACCGATGAGGTTGGTTCGCGCACTTTCCATGTTGCTGTTCCGAGGGAGGACTATAATGTAATGTCCCCTTCTGAAACCTGATCTTTCCAGTGACCGTTGGCCTTTTTTCTGGAAAACCGAAGGCTAGTCGGAAGGTAAAATTAGGGTTTCCTATTTTTAAGGATGTCTTTGCTTGGAGTTGGTGGATTCAATGGCGGATTATTTCTGGGTTTTCAGAGAGCTTCGCAGTGGTATGTTCATTACGGCATTCTGAGCATTTTCTGGAATTTACTATTTTTAGTAAATTCTATTTCTGGCAGTTTTTCAGTGGGCTTCAGCATGGTTGGCTTCCTACTGCAGTTTGGTCAGTTGAGTTGGTCATTATTGGCTTCAGGGCACATTTGGAGAGATAAGTTGATATATTTAATTAAAAGTCACGTTTTAATATTATATTCAAACGTTGACCCCTTGGCCTAGTCTATTGACTTTATGTTGTTTTGAAAAGTGGTCTTTTGAGGGTGGCGCCTTCATTAAGATTATTTTATTATTTACCAAAGTCAAAGCAAGTTTAAAATGGGCGCATTTATCAAAGTATGAAATTTATTAAAATGTCAATATTGAGCTTTGAAGGAAAAGGACGCCATCTTTGAGAAATGATTAGGGTTTTGACATTGAAGTGGATTTTAGGGTTTCGTGAAGTCAACAGGAAAATTATAAAAGGAAGACTTTGAGCCTCATTTCACATCTTTGGTCTACAGTACTGTTATGTTGCCGGTTTGGCTCTGGGTTTGCTTCGAGGAATGAAGGCCTCCTAGCTCGGACATCGCTTCTTGTTTGTAAGACAACAACTAGTGGTGATTTTAGTCTAGTTTGTGAGTTCATTGAAATTTGTGCATTGTAATCTGCATTTGTCTAATTAGGTTCAGTTTTTGCATATTAGAGGTTTCTGGTTTTTGGCATTTTAGCTTCAGCAGATTTGATGTTTTATTCATAAATCCAAAAAGACAAAAAAATTCATTGTGGGTATTGTTTATTTCCTTCCATCTTGGCTAGGCGCCCCTGTGTGCAAATTTGTAGATTTTTTTGAAGAGGATCTGAATTTTAAAAGCAAAATCGCCCCTGTGCTGGGCCGTACCATTTATGGTGTCTTGGAATTCGTGCATTTCATGTAATCTGCATTTTAAGTCTGTTTTATGCTCTTAGTTTGAGCGCCTCCCTTCTATTAGTGATTTGCAATTGATATCAAGCAATTTGAATGAGAAAAGAGTGAGTTCCGAGCATTTCAAGGAATCCTATGTTGCTGGTTATTTGTTGAAAGGTGCAGGTCTGTTATATCAGTTTGGAGAAATCTGCATTTTCTTTATTGGATGGTGATGAGAGTTCTTTAAAAGTGATGTGGATGCTTCATTGAAGATTTGTCCAAGTCCGGAGAAAAGGTTGGATCTGTTTAGTGCCATTTCCGTTAATCTTACTTCTTAGCAGAGAAATTCACTATTATTGTACATCTCTATTTATATGCTGATTTGTATGGTTTGCAAGATTTCATCTTTCATAGTGTAAGCTGGCAGTAGTACTGATAGCAAATTATAATCTTGCTTTATCAAATTGTAATGCTCAGCTTTACTTTCAGCAATTGTTGTTGTGTTTAATTTATCTCCGCCCTATGGTAGCTACTTTCCCAGTTCGGGTTAGAAAGCACATTCTGGGTGTTGAGTATTTCAGTTCTCAGTATTTCTTTAAGCACTGTACTTTGTAATCACTCCGCCATATGGTCGCCCCTCACTCCACATTGGATTGGGTAGCACATACTTGGTGTCGAGTTCCCTTTCAGCATTTAGGATAGAAGATCCTCTGACCATATGCTTGCCATCATCGGCGCCATTCTTGGTTAGAGTTCCTGCATAAGCATTTTGTTTTAGATCCTCTGACCAATGCTCACACCTTGCCCACATCGAGATCCTGGTGTACATCCAGGTTAGAGTTGCTTCAGCACGTTTTGGTTTATCTTCTAACCTTAATGGGTGCGTTGTTGTAATCTGAAATTTGAAAAAACGAAAAAAATTGGCTCGGAATATTTCAGTGGTATCAGAGCCAAGATCTTGCCATCCTGTGATCATTTTGTCTATGAGTGACAGAGAAAAGAGGTACTTTGCAAGGGAAGACAAAAAGGTTGGAAAACAATTCCAGCGCTATTAGGCTCCTGAAGGTCAGACAGCTTCAGAAGTCTTGAGGGCTCATTGGGAGTCTTCTCAGGAAACAGACATGGCAGAAGGTGAGAGGTCAGTTGGGGGTAACGAGAGGGTTACCAACAGCAGAGATGACAGTGGTAAGGGCAGAGAGAGATCCGTCAGTCCAGGACAGAGATTTGAAAGGAAGATGGATGCTTTAATGGATATGGTTTCGCTCATGATGGGGAAAGTGGGCCGAAACACCATTCCACAGAACAACACTGGGTATAGAGGAGAGCACAGTGCTTCCAACCAGCATGATGAACATGCTGTTCCGCATGCTTCAAACAACACCTATGTCTCATCTAGGCCATTCAAACCCACCTTTTTGGGTCCTGTTAACACTCAGCCAGATCCTGAAGAGAATGCTTCATTTGTGGAGCAGTTGAGGCTGGGCCGTGCAGAGTATGACTCTCTCCCTAACGACATCAAGATGGATATGTCCTACAATGATTTCATGGATCATAAAAGGAAAAACAAAGGACAAGGGAGACACTTTGATCAAAGAAGACCATCAACTCAAGGAGATTTGTACCAAGCTGTCAACAAGGTTACACTTCCACACTTTGACGGGAGTGATACCAGTTCAGCCCGAGCTTGGATTCAGAAGCTGGATAACTATCTAGCTCTTAGACCTATGGCAGAAGAAGAAGCGATCAAGTTCGCTACGCTACACCTTGATGGGGTGGCGCATGAGTGGTGGTACCATGGCCTAGTCACTCTGGGTCATCGGTCTATCACGGAGAGGAGATTGGTGATCCTTTTCAGTGAAGGTTTGACAGAACCACTCAAAGGTTGGATTAAAGCCTTTGATCCACCAACCCTGCAAGAGGCCATGAAGAAGGCAAGAAACATAGAGTGGGCTGCTCCTAAGGCAAAATTTCAGTCCAATTCCCCCTTTCAGAAAAGGGATAAAGGGAAGAGACCTCAGCATAGACCTCCTTTGCGACCTCAGCATAAGGAGTTCAAAAATCACAATTCCCATGTCACTAGGTTGGATCCTGAAACCCTGAATGAACTCAAAAGAAAAGGGTTGTGTTTCCGGTGTAGGGAAAAATGGTCTCAAGATTATGTTTGCCCTAAAGGGGTTAAATTCAATCAGATTGAGTACTATTCTGCTGGTGAAAGTAGTTCTGATTTTTCCGACCAGCAATCTGATTTTGAAGAAAGTGAAGTAGATAGAGCTCCAGAACAGTCTGGAGATGAGAAGGAAAGTGGAGGAGTCTTAGCTCAACTTTCTAGCTTCCAAATAAACGAATCATTCAAGGTTCGAGGGATGATCAAAGGGCAGTGAATCGTTGCCTTGATCGACACTGGAGCAACTCATAACTTCATTGATGAAGTTGTGGTAGCAAAGAAGGGGCTGCAAACGGAGGAGTTTGAAGGGTTCAAGGTCATGGTTGCCGATGGATTTCATATTTCTTGCACCAAGAAAATCTCGAACATGACCATGCAATTGGGAAACTACGAAGTCAAGGACGACTTCTATGTAGTCTACATTGGAGATACTGATGCCGTCTTGGGCATTCAATGGCTGCGTTCTCTTGGGGAGATCTCCTTGAATCTGCAGACTATGGAGCTCAAGTTCCAATCCGATGGGAAGAAGATAGTTTTGAGAGGAATGTCCAATGGGGGCCCTCGGGTTGTGTCATTCAAAAGAATGGCAAGGTTGATCCGTCACGATCAAGCTGAGTGGGTTGCAGAATGCATGATCCTTCCTGATAGTCCTGTTGAGACTAAACGTGACCACCCTCTTGATATTCAGTCTCTACTCACGAAGAAGAGCAAAGTCTTTGCAGATTTGCCTCCTGGACCACCACCTGAACGGGGTTCAGAACACATCATAGAGCTCAAGGAAGGAGCTAAACTGGTGATTACAACTCCATATCGATATCCGAAGAGGCAAAAGGATGAGATTGAGAAGAATATTCAAGAACTCTTGGAGATGGGTTTCATTTGCCAAGCAAGAGCCCCTTGCCCCATCTGCGGTGGTTCTTGTGAAGAAGAAGAGATAATTACCGCCGCATGTGTGTGGACTATCGTGCTTTGAATCAAGCACCATCAAAAGCGGTCACCCATTCAGGCAGGTGAGCTCATTGATGAGCTACATGGGAACCAAGTTCTTCTTGAAGATTGATCACGGATCAAAGATTTTCCATGGTCGAATGAGGATTTGATGTGGAAGCGGGTTTGAGATGTCACTATGGCCATTGAATTCTTAGTCATGCCGTGGGTTGTGCCGCTCGACTACCTTCGATCTTGCATGAGCAGTGTTTTTAGGAGAATGGAGTTAAGGAAGTTTGTGTTGATATTTTTTGATGACATCTTGGTTTTCAGCAAGACATGGGAAGAACATCTCAAGCACTTGGAGGAAGTGCTTAGCATCCTAGAATCTGAGAGCTTATTTGCCAAAGAATCCAAATGTGAATTTGGAATGGAGGAATTCTTGTACTTTGTACATAATGCAGTCTTTGAGGGAGTGAGAAGGTGGTCGAGAAAAGATCAAAGCGATGAATTGGAGATGTACCTCACGAAACTTATTTCGATTGAAAGGTTTTAAGGTCTTTGTGGATTTTATCGGAGATTCGTAAAGGGGTATTCACAGAATGCTGCTCCTCTTACTGATCTCACCAAAAAGGGAGCCTTTTGTTGGTCAGAAAAGGCTCAAATTGTTTTTGACAAGTTCAAGAAGATCATGAGCTCGTGTCCGGTTCTAGCTATTCCGGATTTCTCCAAGCCATTCGAGTTGTAGTGTGATGCATCAGGTGAAGGAGTTGGGGCTGTCCTGATGCAAGACAAACATCCTATTGTGTTTGAGAGCAGAAAATTAAGGGGTGTTGAAAGAACATACTCAATTTATGACAAGGAAATGCTTGCCATTATGCATGCATTAGCCAAGTTCAGGCAGTACTTGGTGGGGAACAAGTTTGTGGTTAAAACTGATCACAATAGCCTCAAACATTTCATGCATCAGAAGGACCTAAATGAGAGGCAACAGAAATGGGTGAGTAAGCTTCAAGCTTACGACTTTGACATTGAATATGTCAAAGGGAAAATAATATCATGGCTGATGCTCTATCCAGAAGACCCCATCTTAACTCATTGTGTGAGCTTATTGCAGAGAGGAGAGGCATGTTGCTTGCTGATTATGCCAAAAATCAGTTTGCAACCAACATTCTTGAGAGTACTTTTCATGATGAAAGGTACAAGGTGATTGAGGGATTGATACACTATAAGGGAAGAATCTTTCTGGTGGCTGATTCTAAGCTTAAGAAGAAGATTCTTTTGACTTTCCATGATATTCCGGTTGCTGGTCACCAAGGTTTTTTCAAAACATATAGGTAGATTCGAGAAAGGTTCTCTTGGAAAGGGTTGAAAGGAGAGGTACAACACTACATTCAGGAGTGTCCTGTTTGTCAAGTGAATAAGAATGAGCATACATTACCAGCCGGTTTGCTGCAACCACTCCCTATTCCCAATCAAAAATGGGAAAGCATCTCAATGGATTTCATCACAGGGTTGCCCAAGGCCCAAGGGAAGGATTGTATTTATGTAGTAGTGGATAGGCTAACCAAATTTGCTCATTTCCTCGCCATTACCAGCTCTTTTTCAGCAGCCCAGGGTGCAGATCATTTCGAGGAAGTGTTTGCGGTACGCATGGTGTTGTGACAGCACTACGCCGCCCCATTCAAGATAGGGACCTAATTTTTGCTCCATTCTGGTCGTTTTGGCTTTGGTTTTTGTCTCTCTCTCCGTCTGTCTCTTTTTCTATGGTCTGCTTTCTGGGGACGTTCCCGCCTGCAAGCTTCAATGTGAATTTGGCTAAGTCGGAAAATTAGGGTT
>VDFB02374275.1:0-42242 GCA_007258455.2 Sequoia sempervirens
AAATCTTTTTCATTATTTTTCTCATTGTCTTACAATCAACATACAACTTTAAAATTTTAACTTTGCATTCATTCTTATATAAAAATTAAAGGATAGTCAATATTTCAAGTTAAGAATTATTATAGTCCCTTATTCTCAAATACTATATTACAATATAGTAGCTCTCAAGTTTTTGAGTGTAAGTGAAACAAATTTATATTTTCTCAACAACATTCTTAAAATTCTCATTTTTGTAAATTCCATTGATACACATTCATAGTTTCTCCACAACACTCTTAAAATTGGGTGAAGCCACAATAGCGGTTTACAATTTTATGCAGGAAGGAAAATTGAGAAAAAATGACCCCATGGCAAAAAAATTGGTTTTAGGGGTTCGAAAGAACCTACAAGTTTGATCAAACCCAAAAATGGTTCGCCTAAACTAGGCTTTGAGCGAACCCATTAATTACTAGGCCCACATTTCCCACCCAAAAAAACAAAAATAAATGCATATTGAGGTGGTTCACTCGAACCCCCCTTAATCCTCATTCTCCCCTTGAAACACAATAAAAAACCTAAATTTTTATGCTTCAAAGCTTAGGTTGAGGATGAAAATGGAGGAGTTTTCACAAACCCAACTAGAATCAAGTATTCCTCAGAATGAGCTATCCAAAAAATATAAGTTTAATATGTTTTGGTTTTATTATGTATTTGTCTTTTTAGTTTTATTAAACATAGGTTTTTCATTGAAAATGAAGGTCTCTGTTCTACACATGTGGAAAAATAGCAGATTATCAAAAAAATATTTAAAAATATGAGTACACCAAATATTGAAGTCCTTTATCCAACCAAAAAAAAAAATGAATTTTGATATATACAAAAAGAGTTGTGTTATATGGTTGCGCTATGTCTAAATTGTAATTGGTTTGACTTCAAAACTTGATTAAAGAAAAAATATTCAATAAAAAACTATCTAACCAAGTGGAAGCACTAGATATCGAAGTTACAAATTTAAATTCGAAAGAATTAGAATTTTATCCTTCATGGAAAAAAAGTTATGCATTATACGGTGTGCGTCACTTTTTAAAAATGTTGTTTTCTTAAAAATACCAGTTTTCGTGGGAGATGGAAAAAGGAGTGCAATCTAATTCCAAAAATTTTGAAAAATATATTTTTAGAATCTACGATAAAATGTGATGAGACTCTAGTTAGTATCATCTTCAAGTTCCTCATGATTTAGCCACGACAGGTGCCCGAATGTGAATATTTAGTTAAAAAAACATAATTTCAATGTCTAGTTTGGCCAAAAATTGTAAACCACTATTATGGGACCACCCAATTATCAGTGTTAGTCAATACATATGTATATAGTCTCTCTATAACACTCTTAAGATTCTCATATTTTTGAATGTTAATGTTGAAAACTCATAATTTCTCAAGACTCTTAAGATTCTCATGTTTCTCACTGTCAACAATAAAATTCATATTTTCTCAATAGCGCTTATATTATTCTCATGTTTCTACGAGTGTGAAAAAATAAAATTGATTATGAAGGATGGAAGAGTGGATTTTTATTCCATATAAAAGTGATTTTTTGAGAAAATAGGGACCTGCAATAATTAAATATATACATATGGTAATCTTTTATTGGGTTGGCTAGAGTATGTGTAGTGTAAGGAAAATTGAGCAAGGGAAAGTATCCCTTAAGTAGAGGACAACCATGTCATAGATTCGTGTGGCCACATGAGGATTATCACATGCTTTGAGCCATATGAGAGTGAATAAATTGAGTCGTGAATATGAGCTTTGCTATTATGTTTGTAGTAGAAGTTACGTTCTTAATGAAATTAATTTTACTTTTCCTCTTTCTAGTTAAGGTTTCTATAAAATCTAGATGATAATTAATATGGGGGCTTACTATATGGTCTCATGGGGGGCTTGGGCTTCTATTTTCATGGAGTAGGGGTCTTATGGGAAAGAAAAAATTGTGCTATGGGATTAATTAGAATCTTTTCCAGAAAAATAGGAGCCCCTACCATTTAGGAATGCATATTTCAACTGGTGAAATTGGGGATGGGACTAGAAATTGCCCCTATAGCTTAGGATTTTTTTATGCCAGTTGTCTCTCATTTAAAATTTAAAATTCTTATTAGAAAATAAAAATGAGAGAATTTTCATTTATTTATTAGTTTTTATCAAAGCGTTACAGTTCATTCCTTAAATTTTGGAGCTTAAAATTTTAAGCAGAATTGCAAGATTAAATCCATGAGACCAAGAACTTTGAAATATTCTTAAAATATCTAAGAAGCATATGTTGAGATTTTTAAGGAAGCCCCCTCCATGAGACCTTACCCTTAGTGTAAAGTACGAAATGTAGTGTGTTATGCCATCAGCCAACCCTATCTAAAAGTTTCTAATTCCAATCATTTCCACACCTACAGGTGAATACCAGATCTTAAGTCTCTCATACAACTCTCTTCTAATCGATGTTACTCATCTAAAAGGCATCAATAATAACGTCTCACAAACTGCACACCAATTCTTTTTACTTCCAAAGGAGGGACCCTTCACAATATCAAGATCCAATGTGTTTGCTTTGGATGTTATGCCAATGGATCATTTTTTCCTACTACCCTTCATTTTTTCAACAATGACTGTCTTATTGTTTCCACAAATTGCACTTTTACAAGCAATCTGCCATACTGAACAACTTTTTTTTTGTATGTAAATTTGTAATTTTTTTGTGTTTGAATTTTACAACTGTTAAATTTAAAGACACTAGCTAAATAGGCCTACAGTCGTGCCCATTTTCAATTTCTACAGACTACTACTAAGATATGTTTCCCTGTAGTTTATAGCTTTGAAGCATTCAATAACAGTATTTCTAACCTGGATGAATTTAGCTGCATGTCTATTCTTTTGTTACTTTGGGTACAAAACTTTACTCTGCGGTCTTCAAGTTTTATCAATTTTGATTTAACAAACATTAATGTGAGTGTTTACTGTTTTGATTGGCTTCAATGGAAAACCTAAACAGGTGTCTGCTGCTTTCATTGGTTTTAGATAAAAATGTTCTTGTCACACTCGGTTTCTTCTAATAAAGCATAGGGTTTAACTAGGTGCGAGAGAATACGGGCTTCATTTTCGGTTTAAAGTTATGCTGCCTTCCTCGGGGTTGGTTTTGCATTAGCACTGTGTTTGCTAGTTATATGTTCCAAAAATTTCATTTGCTTACTATTTCATTTGCTTACTACAGATGTGTATCATGAGGTGAAAATTATTTGTAGGCTAGAATTTGATGATCTATTGTACGAACAAAGAATTAGGGATAATGGCATTGTAAGCTATCGGACACGTTGCAGTCTGACCTGATGGCATTGATGGTATGCTAAGCCTTAATGCTATTTTCTTTTCTTTTTTAATTATATGTACACAAATGAAACTTTGGAGTTTTAAAATCATGTTTATTTTGTTATTTATTTTTCTGTTTTTGGTTTTCCTAATGTTTTTGGAATTCAGAATGAGACAAATTGAAATACGTTCTAGAACGGTTTAGTCTATAAGGTGAAGTGCCTTTACTCTTGAATGTGTCTACAGTGCCCTGGTATTATGTCATGTATTATTTTATTTTATTTAAGTGGCATGTACTCTGGATCATGTATTTATTTTATTTTATTTTATTTAATTAAAGAGGAATGTGCTTGTGTCTTATAAAATGAAATTTCATATGGGTGAATTGTTTTAGTGATTATGTGTCATATGGGTGAATTGTTTTAGTGATTAGGTGTCTAATTGATTATTATCTTGGTAGATGTTGTACCGCTCTTGATGACTTCCACTATTTTTGGTGTTAAAACCATTCTTATCATGACCATCCTCTCTGTGAAATTGGTAGTGATGGCTCTTGGTCTCCATGTCCTTAAGCATAGCTTTGCTGAGATAGCTTTCAATCCTCATCTCATAGTAGACTGTCCATTATGATTTTGACTGTTCTCTTCATCTGTATCTAGCCCTTATGCATGACATGACTATCCTTATCTTGAACATTCATGGTCAACACCCCTACCCTTTATAGCCTGAGATCTGCCTTTCCTTCTGTCATTGACTTGTCATTTTCTTCCATCTTGAATCACTGCCCTCTATGAAAAACATAGTCCACTGTGAAAACCACAATCCACTGTGATTCTCTATGGTAGCTTCATTTTCATGCATACTATACATCTCTATCTATTTGACCAAGCTCCTTATTCAAATTCGATGTTCGAGCTTTTGCAGTTCTGGGTGTTTCCTTCATCATATATTTGAATGTCTTGGTTGATGAACACTGCCTGCAACACTTTTTACAATTTCTAGGAAAACATTTAGTGATCTAGGGATAAGATATCCATAGAATATAACAGAAGTTATCACCATAAGAAGACCAGACCTTGTGGAGTTCTTTGGATCAAAGAAAGAAGTTGTCTTTTTCGGTTCTAGATACTCCCACTTAGTCATTTCAAATCTTATCTTCAAAGAAAAACCAAAAGCAGTGATCAAAGACCTTAAGAGAAGCACTTCTTGGATTCTTCACCGATTTGACTATTAAGATGACTTCATCAGTCAACATTGAAAGCATGGCCTCTTTATAAAAATTGATAGCTACTTCACATGAGTTAATGCCTCACAAACCATAACCCAGTCATTAAAGTCGATCCTGTTTAATAATGTAGCAAGATGAGCATCCATATCATCGAGGTCATTCAAGTTCTCATATTCTAGATACTCAATTTCAGGAAAAGCTACCTCTGGTACTGCATTCATGAGTTTAGCTGCTCCAGGAGATATTTTAGCAGCTGCAGGGTCTTGATTCAAATTCTTTGAGCTTTGCATGTCAATATTCTCATTTTTGTTCCCTCTTAAAGACTTTCCAATACTTCCTTTACAGAACTGCCAGCTTTTCTGTCCAACAAAGGTGATACATTGTGATATCGAGGAGCTTTTCCTAACATTTATGTAACTGTGAAGCAGACTAAAGTCTGAGGAAACAGTAGCAGAGATTGGTTCTTTGCAGACAAACCTGAAGCAAAACCCCTGCCAATGAAGAAGATGTTAAATTGTCACTTTAATTTTCCTTGTTGTCCATCAAACTTGTGCATGGGTGTATGATTGTCCTTGGTTACTATACCACCTTGTGGAAATTTTAAGATCCTACCCTAATAACCCATGCGTGTTGTAATGGCAGGCTCAATATCTGCCCTGAAGTGAACCTCCTTCAAACCTTCACAAAGACTTTTAGTCTTCATTATGATTTAATGGCTTTGACAGCGAGGGTTTAGCAAGGGTTTTAACAATCTCTTGAGAAAAAAACAGTTCACCTTTCTAAAACCTAACTAAGACTCTTTTATTGCTTTTCACTAGATAAGACTATTATCTCATAACTTTATGACACCATATTTTCACCATATCTTATTGACAAGGTGTCAGCAAAGTAAAAGGAAGTATACATATCAAAATCATTTGTTCATAACCTGCAAAGTTTTCTCCTTTCTTTAGAACATTTTCTATTTTTTGTGATGATCCTGAGTTATCAAAGTCTTTTGAAGAATTTCTTGTATGTTCACAATCTTCCCCTCTTTAGTTTTTTTAGCTTCTCCAATCCATCTGGAACTTTCTTCAGTGTCTGACAATCCCATATCTTTAGTATCTTGAGGCGTTCATTTCTCTATCCTCCAATGCTGGGAACTCCTCCAAGAGGGGAAAGACTTTTGGGCTTGAAAGAAATTCTTTTTTTGGAAAGAAATATTCATTCTACATCATTTTGGTTTGCTCATGGTACACTTGATGTTTATAACCATTCATATCCTGCGTTTGGAATTAAACACTAAAGTAGCTTGAATCATGAAAGTCATGAAGCACAAATGAAAGGACTGGGTACTTCTGATGGTTCGAGGTTTTCATGCCTTGCAAAAGTCAACAAATACAAATATAATTGATTTTGTGTTTTGCTGCCACCGTATACATTCTCTGGAAGTAGTTCTTGTACCCAAAATCAGTTTACCATGCAGCTGATTAGAGAACCACAACCTTATTTTCTTGTTATAAAACATTCAAAATATTGGTCTCCTTAATGGGCTTAGAACAAGTGTGTGCTTTGTTTAATGTTATGTCTTCTGATGTTTTGGCAGGATGCGGGAAACTCTTGAGGTAAATGGCGATATTAGATTCACAAACAGACATCAAGATCAGGAATTGCAAGTAGTCCAGGATGGCTATAAACATGAACGCGTGACCGTGTGAATTAAGTACATTTTCAGTTTTCTAATAATAAATTTATGCTAATAACCACATTGATTTTAAAATTTAAAGTCATGTAACAAGTTGCATTTTAGAATATGTCAAAGAGCAAAGGAAAATCTTGTGATGCATATAGTGAAAACAGAGCTCATAAAGCAATATTCATATATGCTATAGACACTTTTCTTTCAATGTTGTCCATGCCCACCCTGCCCACATGTCCCGCTAACCTGGTCTTGTTGGAGTATGTTTAGCAAGAGTTGTAAAACCATCAGTTTACATTTTAGGAGGATATTGTGTTGGTAATAAACATAACAATCTTATTCTATATTTATTACAACCTCACATTTGGTTATGCCTGTACTTTCAGATACAAGAAAGTTTCCCTCTTTCAATTGCACTATCCTAGAAGGGGTCCACTCCCAATATATAAGATAGTAGTATGCAGCACTCTAATGCGTTTCCAAAAGACAACACAGTGCCAAGAATGAAGGCTTGATGTTCTATATGCAGATCCCAGCCAAGTTCGGGTACAATAGACATGCTCATATACGGTATGATTTCTTACATCTAATAGAATTATGCAACCATTCTCATGCAAGTTTTCGATATTGTGAAAAATTATGATGACTTCTATAAGTTGATGAATATTGAATTAGTTTATCATGCTTTTGTAGCACTCCAAACTACTGTTTTCTCTCATGAGTTTGGTTGGTATTTAATGAGTTGTTTTAGATGCATTTTATGGGTATAATTTCTGGTGTGATGTTTCTTCGTTTTTCTTGTTAGGGTAAAGGTTTCCTACTGAATTGGGAATTTTCTTATTATTTTTGCATAATTGAAGTTAAAAGTTTGATGGTGTTTTGAGCATTCACTTGTGGTTTTCACTTAGTCATGGATGAATTTGGATGAATTTGTTTTAAGCATTCACTTTTTACTGAATCATTGGTTAAGATGTTTTTGGCATTTATATGTTAAAAATATGGACTATTCAAAATTGTCAAAGTTCAAGAAAACAAAAATTTACCAAATTCTACACCCTTTTTGGGAGATTGGTCCTTTGCAAACAAAAATCTATTTTGTCATTGCCGTGGCCAAATGGGATCCTGACTTTTATATCAACATTGATGATAGTGTCCATCTAAATCTAGGTACAAGTGTTTCGTCTTTAATTTGTCAAATAGCTTGCATGGTCAAGAATATGTCAATAGTATGTATTGAGACCATATTAAACATTGATTGAAAAGTGTCACCTTATAGAGCAAATGATTGAGAATTTTTAGTATAGTTTATTTCTTAAAAGAACCTAAATAAAGATAATCAATCTGAAGAAGTATTTTATAACTTTGAAAACTATTTTCAGGAATGTTATCCACCAGTCGTAGCACAAAAGTAAGTAATTTAACACCCTCTATTGATTTCTTCTTTACAGTACTAATTGATCTTCACTTAAAAGAGGATACCAATTAGTCGTTCATGTTTCCTATGAAGAGGCTTCAATAATAGCTTCAACAATTAATCTTGTATCTTGTGGTCTTGGTCCAATGTCTATTGCAATGCTTCTATCCACTACTTTAAAATCAACAAAACAGGCATATGGGTTCAATTGAGATTTCTGATGTTTGATCCAAGCCTTTTGCAATAGACTTCACATTATAAGTTTTATGACACTTATAAATGAGTTATCTATTACTAAATGGAATAAAAATACGATTTCCTATCATAAGAAATTATTTGGAGACATTAGGCACCTATAAGGACTCAGGACAAGATACTTTCATTTTCTTTTGTGGAAAAAACTATAACATTTAAGCAACTTGGTTATACATGACTCTACATACAATGAAAGTTCTAAAGATATTTTCTTTTTTAAAGAGGATTTTTTATCATATATGCTGACAATGAGAGCATTTAATATGGTGCACACAGTTCATAGATATTTAAGTTTTAATTCAATTCTTCCAATTATTCTGTTGCAAGCTATTCAAAACTATAAAGTGAGCTAAATTTTGTTTTTATAAGGGTCATTTTCTATTGGAAAACAAAGTTGACTCCATCAATATCAAATTCCTAAATTTAGGTTACCACTATTAATCGTGACCAATTCTTCCTAAAACATAACAAACACAACAAATACAAAAATACTATTCTTAAACATTTTGGCAAGAACTTCATTGCTCTACAACTCTTGTTTAAATATAGATTTTAGATGTGCACTTATTATGAAAAAACCTTGATATTATATTAAGCTTATATTTAAGTTGCTATATTTTTGTACAATAAAATCTTGAGTAAAACCTTAAATTATTTAATTATATATTATTTTGAATAAAAATATTTCTTTAATTATATACATTTTTAATAAAATAAAATATGAATGATTTTTTTTTGAAATGATTTCAAATTTTATGAATATTGAATATTTTTAATTTTTTATTGTAATAGTAGATTTATAATATTTTATTTTTATTTAATATTCTAATTTTAAATACAATAATTTAGAAGAAATTTGTCTTTCATTTTTTATAGTTTTAATTTTATTTTATTATTATAAAAAAAATTACAATAACATCAAATAATATTTAAAAAAATAAAAAATCAGCGTATATTAATTTAGAAACATACTTTTATATGCAATAGAAAATTTAGAATATTCTTTTATACTTGATTTTCTAAATTTAAGAAACTATACCTATTTTACTTATTATAATTTTCTTTTATACCAACTATGATATTGAATTTTATAATATTATAAATAATATTCTATTACTTAATTTTTCTAATTCCAATATAAAAAAAATTATCATATAATTCTAAAACATTAAACTTTTGAATATATGGAACTTGGAGTCCAAAATTTTCTCTATATAAAATTTTCCAAATTCTACTAACCATAATAAACATGACTCTGAGAAATGTGTACATAATTGCATTGATAGAATAATACCTTATTCCAATTGTATCATCTAAGCTTAGAATCCTCACAATAGTATAATATACCTTCAATAATGTTTAATAGACCCATTGAACTAATATTGCTTCATTGTGCAACACCCCTAAATATTGGATTGCAAAGCAAAATGATCCCTTAATATTAATAAATGAGAGCTTATTATAGAGAGCAATTGGTTAAGATATGACGGAGCTTGAAAATTGAAACTAAAAGCGGTGATAGACAAAATTCCATTCTAATGTGGTGGAGATGAAGGGGGGCCTCAAAACATTGAATAGAGGAAGGGGGTAGAGAAATAAAGATATTTTCATTATGCCCAATTCCTTTCCTGGGCATAGCCTACTGCCTTGTCCAAATGTCATGAAATACTTTTCAAATTCACCTGAGAATAAACATTCATACATTGCTCAAGTCTTAATCAATTTGGAATGACTCAAAAATTTAGAATGTAAAATATTATGAGAATAAAAATTCATACATTGGTCAAGTCTTAATCAATTTTGAATGACTCAAAACTTTAAAATGTAAAAAATTATGCCCGACATTACCTACGATCTCCAAGGGTTGAATTTGAGTGGATCTAGGGATATATATTATGGTAGTAGTTAGTCTCTTCCATATAAAAAATATTATCCAAGCTTTAGGAATGGTGAGGCCTTTCATTTACATGTCTTGAGTAGATTTCCTTAGAACTCCATTTACAATAGTTGCAAGTTTTAGAGTTTCATAGATCACCAACAACCATTTAAAATTTATGTGAAAGACATGAAACTCGTAATTCAATATCTGCTCGAATTTGGAGGCATACCTCAACAATATCCAATGTTTTTATCATTAGTAACACCATTGACAATGTCTAATCTCCATTAGTGATGTACTAGGAAAGCACAATTTTGTGCCCTATGTTACCAAATGAAAAAGTATTTTATCACTTATTTTTTGAATATCTTACCGAATATATGTAATTTGCAAATAGAAAAAAATTGCACACCAGATTAAAGCAAGAATCCATTGTAAAGATAAATATATAATAATAATAATAATAATAATAATAATAATAATAATAATAAACAACTCTATAGATAAGTATAAATTGACTTGAATAGAATATTTCACTATCATAGACAAAATTTAGAGTTCAATTATTAATTCACATGAACGGCCATCTAGAAACATGTTGTCACTTTTAGGAGGAGGTGATTACCTTATTTTTAATTATTAACGAACCTATCATTCAAAGGGGTGGTAGTTGTTGTACACCTTTTTTAAAAATTAATGATAAAATATTTATACTTATGCATAAATTCTTAACATTTTAATTTTTTTTATACAATAATGTAATCATAATTTATTATTTTAATTATGAAATGTAATTCAAAATATAAATATAATTTTTTTATTAATTTTCTAAATATTGTATTTATATTATTATTTTTTATCTATATAAAATAATATAAATTAATTTAGAATTATATGTAAATATGTTTGTGTTAATTTTTTATAGCATGTCAACCTTTTTTTTTGGGTCGGTAACATGAGTTTATTGTATTGTTTCAAAATAAAAATTACATCAACTTTCAGTTTTCAGTACCCACCAAAAAACCATTTCTCAAAATAAAAATAGTTCGGAAGCACCTTAATGTGCAGATAAAACTACTGAAAGCCCCTGTTCCTCTTCATCTGCTTAATTATTGTAATTCCTAAAAGCCATTAACTAATTGCAATTATCAACCAAAAAATTAACCACCCATCATCCACAGTGTTCAAATTTTCTCCATACATAATAACAATATCAGAACGTTAATTTCAAAACAGAGCCAAAAAAAATGACAGAAGACCATTTCATTAACGAGCTCTACTCGACACCACCGCTCTTTTTCCTACCGCTTTCAGCTTCCACTTCTTATGGCGCTTTCCCTTCTTTCTCTGCTAGCGGTTCACTTTCCCCTCCATGCCGTGCATTTTCGCCTCTTCCTGTGAGATGAATTCTTCTACTTCCATAAGCTCAATGAAAAGCTTAAAAGCCTTCCATTCCACTCGAGCTTCTTCATGGCACCATGTTTTAAATTTCCCTTCTAGCCAGCAAATGAAAGGCATGAGCCCTACCAACCCATACAACTCTTTCATTTCTTCATTCATTATTCCCTGAGAAATGTCTAGCCCAACACCCAAAACCACCCATTCGAGGATTGACTCCATGTCAACCGGCATGTCAAACTTTTAATTTTATATTTTACATTTAAAATGTATAAATATTGGGATATATATACATTAAGTAAAACAACTTTAAGTGTAAAGGATAAAAGTTCATATTTTTTTTTATCTTTTTTTTCTATTGGATTAAGATAAAATAGTTATCAAATAACTTTTTTTTTTTCACTTTGTCTTTCTTTAATTCTATCCTAAATATAATAATGTAATGCTCAAATTATTTTTGTTTGTAGTTGTTTGACCCGACTTTTATTCTAATCACTATTTTGTAGCTCTTAAAATTAAAAATGATGGTATATTAGATTTAACAAATTAATAATTATTTTGATTAAAAATATAAAAAAAGTGTTCTGAAAGAGCTAGAGTCCCTACAAAGGAGCACAATATTTGTGCTTGATATTTGAGGATGTTACGATATTTGCATTAGTGGTTGTTTCTAAGATAGCGAGTAGTTTTTAGGGTAGTTTGGTGGGGCTACATACTTCCATGATGTCGTATGTGTCAATATTTAACAATATCTATGTAGGGTGGTTTGAATATGAAGTTATCACTTGCAAATCATGGGATCGAACTTATTTTCTTTGCTGAATTGGTAGAATATGGCATACAAAAGTATATACATGTAGAGAAAAATAGTTAAATACATAGGTAGATGTTTATATATTCTTAAGACATTTATATATATGTATATATATACATACATTTATATTTAGATACATATACATGCATATATATACATGTATAAAAACATAGATGAAAACATATAAAGATATTTACATGTTACAAATAAATGACAATGGTTTATTTTAAACAAATAGATTAGAGTAGAGAAACTATTACATAGTATAGTTTAAGATGAGGGTAGGAAGAAAGTCAATACATTTTAGAGCATAATGGAAGAGTTAGAAAGGTGAGGTGGGAGCATATGACATATTCATACTCCTATATATAATTAGATTCAATAAACCTAACTATTATTCCATTCATATTCAAATTTATATCTTACCACAATGATAATTGGACCAAATTAGTATAATGAAATAAATGCTTACATTTTTAATTATAGATTCAATTGTGTTGGCAACACAAGGGTAGACAACTGATAGAGGTGGGAGTGAATCAATTGTCTTGGAAGTTTGAAAATTATTCAACATATTAACCTTATTCCTAGATCTAATTATTAACCATGAAAGCATAAATCATCAACACATCAAAAACACACATAACACCAAGATTTTTTATGTGGAAACCCTATTAGGGGAAAAATCATGGTGGAGGTCAGTCCACAAGATTATACCCTGTTAAAAGTATAAGAAATGAAAATATGGGGAATGGACATGCATTCAGGCACACTGCCTAGAGCTCATTGCTCAATTAAAATAGGGCTAACCACCCAAAGGAAGATACACTATCTTATAGAAAGAATCATATTACACTGCAGGGATTTGAACTGATAGAATAGCATCTTCTAATGCCTGATCACAGTTCCAGTTTAGCATGTGAATGCTTCTTTACTCTTCTTCACTCTTCTTCACACTCTTCTTTTCCTTTGAATGATTTAGATCAATATTCACACATATACACATAGAAGCATGCCTCAATTCAAATAAGCAATCACTCTTATATATCTGCAACAAGAAATTTCATCCCTACATGTTGGCTTCAACAAAATAATAAAATGAATATAAATTGTCAGCCCAAAATACTAAAGATTATTAATGTGAATCAACCAAGGTCAGCCACAACTTATTGAAGACCCAAATCAACATCTCCAATGAGAAAACACTTCAATTAATTACTCCTCGAAAATCCACAACACCTACACCCACTATATCGGCCAGGAACAAGAAAAACATGAACACACAAGAGAAAATCTCCAATCATGAGCACAACGATCAATGCAAACATGCAACATAGATAGACAACAATCTAGAAGAATCCAAAAACATCACGGATCACTAGAGAAGCATCCACAACAATTGAACTAACTGAAATCGCATCATCTTCAATTAGAAACACAAACTGAGGCAACAAAAAAATTGACAAAATATAAATCTTCATAAATCGATCAAATCTTTACACAGATCTCTAAAACTTGACGTCCAGATAAACTAGATATACTCAACAAAAAACCCTTTAGTCCACAATCTCTGATCATCAATGTATAGAAATTTCTAACATACTAAACTTCACTTCTCCACCGACAACCTGCAACTCATCTCATTATGATTTTCTCAATATCTTTGACATATACATCTTCTAATAAATTAATGCTAATAGTGTTGACATCAATGACAACCACAATATGCAAAAATCCCCCCCTTTGGCATTGATGGCAACACATGATGTGAAAAACACCATAAACACAACTAACTTTTGACACTTACTCCCCCTTAGACTTTGACTCATTTTCTCCTCAACTCTTCCACATGATCTTCTCCCCACAATGCTCTTCTCCCTAGATAATTCACATTTTTTCACATGACTCTTCTCCCCCTTTGACATCAAATGAAAAATATATCTAAGCACCACACAAACTCTGAACCACATATCTGAGCATCTGAACATTTGACTACTCCCCCTGACTAGCAGCCACCACAACATCAATCTAGATCAAGATATGACTATGAAATGCACAAAATGATGCAATGCAATGCATCTTTAGTTCTGATTAGGAGTGGTAATCACCCCTAACTTCCCTCTGAGATACTCAAAAGTATCCTTAGGAAATGGTTTGGTAAAGATGTCTGCAATCTGCTCCTTAGTAGGCACATACTCCAGTCTTACTTCCTTTTCACTCACCTTCTCCCTCCAAAATTGAAACTTAATAGATATATGCTTTGTTTTTGAATGCAACACTAGATTCTTAGAAATGTTAATGGCACTTGAATTATCACAGAATATAGCAATAGGCTTATTTTACACAACACTAATATCCTTCAACATTTTTTTCATCTGCAAGACTTAAGTACAATTGTTAGCAGCAACAATGTATTTGGCCTCTGTAGTAGATAAGGATGACATTCTGCTTCTTAATTAACTATGAAATCAACTTCTTACCTAAAAAAAATGCTCCATCACTAGTACTTTTCATGTCATTTACATCTCTTGCCCAATCAACATTAGTAAAGGAGCTCAAAGTAAGATCAACATCTTTAGGATACCATAGGCCAAAGTTAACTATCCCCTTCAAATATCTAAAAATTCTTTTCACAATAGTCACATGAGATTCCTTCGGATCAGCTTAAAATCTTGCAATAATACATGCAACATTCATGATATCAGGCCTAATTTGAGTTAAATAAAACAATCCACCAATCGGGTATGTGCAAGATCATCATGGGCCAAAAAGTGGTGATATGTAAGGGATATGATGGCCCATGTGGCTGATGAATTTTTTTTACCCAAAATTGATGAAATGAAAATGGTTTTTAGAGGAGTTTCTCAGCTTTCCACCAATATAAATTATGCTTTACTTCAAATTTAATAAATAATTATAGTTTATTTTTTATTTAAATTACGACTAAAGTCCTGATTGATAGGTTGATTGAAAAAAATCTATAACTTTCAAATAGTATCACATTTTTTGAATTTGAAACATTTGTCACATTCTATGCTTTGCATACTATAAGATTAAAAAAAAATGAAAAAATTTCACAAAGTTTGACCAAGTTAAGGTGGTCAGACATACGAGTTCTTATATTTTTTAAAAGTTGTAATAAAAAATTCATAATTTATTATTTACTAAGAAAAAAATTACAAAAAAATATGCATCACATCAAGACATGAGTCCTCTACTTATATCTAAAATCTTATTAAAAAATATTATCATTTTATTGTGGTTAGGATGGTCAGATAAACACCTACTTCTTATTTTTTCCCTAAAATTTAAGTACTATTGCATTGAAATTTGAAATTTTCACCAAATAGATTTAAAAAAATTAAAATAAACCTAGTAGTTTAGAAACTGCATTCAATTTGCTACAAATTCTATTATTACATATTTTTGAAATAATATGAATAACTTATTCAAAATTTTATGTCAAGTTGCCTAACTTTGATTTTTCTAATTTTTTTGCCACTTAAGGGCCTATTTATTCCACGATGATCCTGCACATACCCAATCATTGATCTGTATCTAGTCTGATTTTTTTTTGGAGAATCATCTTTTGTTGTCAACATGCATCCAGTCACCATGGGTGTACCGACTAGCTTTGAATCTTCCATGCCAAACTTCTTCAGCAATTCCTTCACATACTTGGACTGAGCTATAAAAATCCCTTTCTCTAACTAAGTAATTTT
Organism: Sequoia sempervirens; assembly: GCA_007258455.2. Lineage (NCBI taxonomy): Eukaryota > Viridiplantae > Streptophyta > Pinopsida > Cupressales > Cupressaceae > Sequoia > Sequoia sempervirens. Next base: position 15,719 of record VDFB02374275.1, read on the forward strand.
TAGTCCCAAAAAAAAATCATCTCACTAATCATTGACATCTCAAACTTACTCTACATCTCATTAGCAAAATTCATGCACAAACTATCATCTCCTCCAAAAATGATATCATAAACAAAGACGTCAACAATCAAATCTTTATCATCATTCTTGAAATACAAATTACTATCAACAATACCTTTGTTAAATCAAAGCTTCAACAAATACTTGTCTAATCTGGCATACCATGCTCTAGGAGCTTGCTTGAGTCCATACAATGCTTTCTTCAATAGACACACCATATCTCCCTTATCAGACAACTAAAATCCATTAGGTTGCTCAACATACACCTCTTCTTCCAATTCATCATTTAGAAAAGATGACTTGACATCCATCTGATAAACCTTGTAGTTCTTATAGGAAACATAGGAAAGAAATAATCTTACAACTTCAATTCTAGCAATAGGGGAAAGAGTCTCTTCAAAATCAATTCCTTCCATCTATGAATATCCTTTGCATATCAGTCTTGCTTTGTTTCTAATCACTTCTCCTTGCTCATTCAATTTGTTTCTAAAGAATCATTTAGTTTTAATGACATTCTCATCCTTAGGTTTGGGAACAAGAATCCATGTACCATTTTTCTCAATCTGTTTTAGTTCCTCTTTTATTGCTTCAACCCAATGCTCATATTTATATGCTTCATTCACACTAGTAGGCTCAGTCTTTGAAATCAAGTAGTATTCTTCTGCAATCTTTCTCCTAGTCTGGACACTTTTGTTCTTATCACCGATAATCTGATTTTATAAATGATTCAATATTACATACCTCAGAGTCTTCCTAGGTTGTTCTTCAACTTCAAGCTCTTTTGTTCTCTCTTCTGCAACTTCACTAATTTCTTCTTCCTCTTGATTTTCCTGATCCACCTAAATGATTTGTGTTAGTGTAATTAATATTTAATTACACTTGCATAACTTTACTTAGGTAATATTTTAATTCCTAGGTTAATTATTCTCATCCTTATCTTGTTGAGCTATCTTGTTGTTGAAGATAAGATTAGGGTTATGCATACTTTGCTTTTATAAAGAAAATCATCTCATGTAATTATGTATTCCTGAATAATAATATTTTGCACATCTTTATGCAATAGCTTTTCTTTTTCTGTTTTTCTCTTCTACGGAATATTTGCACTTCATTTCAGTACCACATCATTTAATTTCCTGTTTATGCATATTTAGCATTCTCTCCTTTTACAATCGTTGGGTTATTGTAATAAATTAATTGAGATAAAGTTCCATCAGGGGGGTTTCTCATAACAATCTGATTAGAGTGTGCATGCACTTTGATCTCCATCTTCATCTTGTTTTGATGACAACTCGCATGGGTTATATCTAGTTTCTTAGTTTCTTTTGGCCACATTTTTGCTCTTGCTTGACACATATCATATTCACATCGGTTCACACTTCAGATTGGGATTTTATGGTTACAGATCCGAATTGGTTCAAATCCTTCTCAGTTTGAGGTCCATGTTTTTATGGTTAATGTTCTAGAGTCTTTATGGTACTTGTTCCCATGGAAGAGTTTTAGTCTCAGTTTGGCATCGACATTGAGATACACGGTTTCAAGATTCTATCATCATTTAATCTATTGTTGCTTCACAGATTCCAGGCTTGTTCCAGTTTGTGAGTTTTCCAGTGTTCTGTGGCATCGCATCTACTATCGCATTATTATGATTATGCTTTGGTTTCTTGTAGACATAAGTATTTTCCTTTCTTGTCATATTGTGGTTCTAGTATTACTCCATAGTGTTCTTCCAATGCTTCTTTGCAACAATCATCTCATTGTAGGGGGGTTTTGTCCCACTAGGTTTTCCTTCTCTACCTCATTATTGCATTTGTACATGGGTACCTGATCAGGCCTTGTTGCAGGGATCCATTCATGCTTTCTTGCATTCATCTTAGTTTTAGGTGCATGCTTTTTTAGTCTCCCTAAGTTGCACTTATGGGGGGGTGTTAGTGTAATTAATATTTAATTATACTTGCATAACTTTACTTAGCTAATATTTTAATTCCTAGGTTAATTATTCTCATCCTTATCTTTATAAGGAAAGCTAAGGTGTGGAACTAACTCTCCTAAATGTCAAAACCTCAGGGAAGAAAGCAGAGGTGACTTTAAATTTTCAATTACAGTCCAATTAAGATACACTTGAAAGAAATAACAGAAACAGATAAATAACCATACATGGATGAACACCAAATTTACGTGGGAAAACCCTTATAGGAGAAAAACCCACCACACCAAGAAAAACCCCTTTGTATTACAGAAAACAAATTACATATAGAGTACGGGCTTCACTCTCTGCTATCAATTTATAGTAGCAGATTCAAAATCAACCCTATACAAAACATCTCATTTACAAGACACTCTCAATTGAATTCACTCTAATCACCCATCAAATTCTTCATCCCATCGAACATCATCATTGACTCCTAAGTATATCCATGTCATCCATGACCAGTTAATCTTCCTCACAGGAATGGCCACAACAGTCTAAATTCAAACGCTTCCCATTCTGCTTCTCTAATTGGTCGAAGCCACACCACGTAGGATAGTATTTCAATTGTTCAAAAACATTCAATAGTATTCGCATGTCGGTGAGACACTAACCGTGTCTCCCCGATGCTACAAGACCCAATTGTTGATATCAGCCAGAGTCATCACCTTCAGCAAGAGGTTACACCAAGTTCAAAAGTTGTCGCTCAGACTCACCCTTGTCGCTAAGACCTCATACTGATATCCATTGTAGAAGCATCGGCCATACCATCGCTATCGACGAGAGGTCATACCGAATGCAAATACATCTTGTGAAGCTCTATCGGCAAGAGTTCTCTTATCACCAAGAGTCTCATAGATCTTTATGTCATACCATATTCATCGAGCAAAGTTGTCGGTGAGACAAGCCATATCGCTAAGACTTCATACCAACAATAAACACATGTAGTGCTATCGCCAAGACTACTGCTATCGGTAAGACATCATACCAAACACAGAATAGTTGGAGAGACTACCACTTTCACCAAGAGGTCACACCGAAGCAATATACCCATTAGCGAGAGAAACACTATTGCCAAGAGGTCATATCGATGTTCATTCCCATCGGCGAGACTTACATCCATCACCAAGAGTTCTTACCAAGCCTCCATGCCTCTCCTCGATGACTCTGACTGTAATGTTGTCAGCGAGACATATCTTGTCGGGATGAGTCATTCTAAACGATCAAATATCTCTCTGATGACTTCTGTTGCCATAAGTCTCCCTGATAACCATTTGACACCAAACTGTCGACAAGAGATATGCTCAGGCAGAAGGAGATGGGAAACTCACAGCGATGGAAATGTCACAACAATAACAACAGTTGTCAAGACAGCAACAATGTCTTGGAAACATGAGCATTCCACAAGGTTACACAACTGGTAGTCAGCTAGACAGTAAGAATGTCACATCGACTTTTCTCTTATAGGAGTTTACATGCCAGTAATATTGAGGCACATTTTCCAACAATCTACCACTTGATGAAGATCTTATTGACACCTCCAGAGCACAACAAAACTACTAAAATTCATGGGCACTTAGGCCAATCAACTGGCACACCACCTGAATTTGTCTATGCTCACTGGCTTCGTCAATGCATCTGCAACATTCTCCAGAGTATCCACTTTTTCTAAAGAGACCTTTCCATCCTCTACCATATCTCATACAAAATGGTACTGCACATCTATATGTTTCATCCTGGCATGGAAAGTAGGATTCTTTTCCAAACAAATAGCACTCTGACTATCATAGTAAATTATTATTTTCCCTGCATCAAAACTAATGTTAGAACACAAACATGTTAACCAGATTACTTCTTTACAAGTGTGTGTTTCTGCCATGTATTCTACCTCTGTAGTGGATAAAGTAACTACAACCTACTGCTTACTCATCCAACTCATTGCACCACCATTCACCATGAAAATATATCCACTGGTGGATCTTCTGCTATCAATGTCCCCTACCCAATCATAATCCACATAGCCTTGAATGTTGAGAGTCCTATGTGATTCAACCAAGTTCCCATGGTAACACAATGCATATTTTGAAGTTCCCTTCAAATATCAGAATACTCTTTTCACAACATCCCAATGTGTCCTTTCAGGATTAGCCATAAAATGACTAAGTACTCCAACTGCTTGGGAAATGTTTGGCCTTGTACAAACCATTCCATACATTAGACTGCCAACCACACTAGCATAAGGTACACTGGTCATGTCCTCCATCTCAATAGGAGATTTTGGACAGTCTTCAACATATAGCTTCGTTCCCTGCAAAAATGGAACAACTAGCTACTTGCAATCATTCATACAAAATCTCTCTAGAACAGTCTTAATATACTTACTCTGACTGAGCCAAAGTTTCATACTCTTCCTATCCCTGGTTATTTCCATTCCCAGAATATACCTAGTTGCACCAAGATCTTTCATTTCCAACTTTGCAGACAACTGAGACTTAAGATCATAAATTATTAACTTACTATTGCCTATGAACAACATATCATCAACATAGAGAGAAATAATAAGAACTCACTCACTTTTAGCTTTGTAATACACACAATGATCCGATTTTGATCTTACAAATCCCAATGACAAAAAAAAAGTGTCAAACTTCTAGTACCACATTCTAGGAGACTGCTTTAATTCATAGTGAGATTTCTTCAACTTGCAAACCAGTTTTTCTTTACCTTTCTCCACAAAGTGCTCAGGTTGGGACATATAAATCTTTTCTTCAAGATCACCATGAAGAAATGATGTCTTCACATCCATCTGTTCAACCTCAAGTCATATGTTGCTACAACTGATAGAAGAAATCTGATAGATGTCAACTTAGCTACAGGAGAAAAAATTTCTCCATAATCAATTCCCTCTACCTGGGAATACCCTTTTGCAACCAACCATGCCTTGTACTTTTCCACACTGCCATCTAGACCTATTTTCCTTTTAAATACCCATTTGCAGCCAACATCTTTTCTGCCTTTAGGCAAGGGCACCGAACTCCAAGTATCATTCTTTTCTTATGATGCCATTTCTTCATTCATGTCTTCCAACCAAGAGTTTGAATCAGACATTCCAAATGCCTCTTTCATAGTCCTAGGCTAATCAGTGCTAGAAATTAAAGCATAGGCACAAGTAGAAACTATCAAAGAAAACCCATACCTATTAGGTTGCTTTCTTTCATAAGTTGACCTCCTCACGGGCTGAGGCTGAGGTTGTTCTTCTTCAAAAATTTCAGAACTACTTGAGCTCTCCTTAGTTTCAAGTACATTTTGAATTTTGAATTCCTCTTTATCTGGTGTCAGAGGAACTTCAACTACATCCTTTTTGTTTTCTGATTTTTTCTCTGACTACAGATCTCGCTTCAGCTCATGAAATATAACACTTCTACTATATAGAACCTTCTCTGTATCAGAATTTCAAATCTTGTATCCTTTTATGCCAACACTATAACCAATAAAAGTACATTTGACAACCTTTTTTTCCAATTTAGATATTTTCTCATATGACACATGTGCATATGCCTCATAGCCAAAGACTCGAATGTGTCTCAGAGAGGGCTTCTTTCTAGACCATGCTTCCAAAGGTGTTTTCTTAGCAAGAGCGGAATTCGGAGAACGGTTTATCAAGTAACATGCTGCTACAACTGCCTCAGCCCAAAACTTCTCCTCCAAGCTAGCATTGCTCACCATACTTCATGATCTTTCCATCACTGTCCTGTTGAACATTTCTGCAACTCCATTTTTATGCGGAGTGTAAGGCATAGTTTTATGTGTTTTAATCCCATGATCTTTACAATACCTATCGAAATCATTAGAACAAAACTCACTACCATTATCAATCCTTAAAAAATTTGTTTTCCTTCTAGTCTAATTTTCTACAAGGTTCTTAAATTCCTTAAACCGACTGAACACTTCTGATTTACTTTTCAAAAAATAGACAAATTCCCTTCTTGAATAATCATCAATAAATGATACATAGTACCTTGACTTAGACAAAGAAGGAACATTCACTGGACCAAAAACATCAGAATGAATGTAATCAAGCAAAACCAAAAGATTTGTGAGGAATGGAATAAAATGAAACACGGTGTTGTTTACCATATATACAATTTTCACAAAATTTGAATCCGAGGTTACAATCATCAAGCCCCTCAACCAAGTTTTTATTCTTCAAGGTTTTTAAACCTTTCTCTCCAATGTGGCTTAGCCTATGATGCTAGAGCATAGTCTTTTCTGTTGGAAGTTTAACTTCCACAAAGTTTACACTATTAGGAACTTTTTCCTATTTTCCCCCATGAGTAGCTTTCTGTGACTTTGCAAAGACACTATTGCATTACACAGCATGCACATCCAGCTTATATAAGGTACCAATACGAGCACCCTTTGCTAGCACAGTAGAGCCTCTAGTCATCTTGCAGCCATTTACAGAGAACGTGACTTGCACTCCAATATCATTTAGCTTACTTACAGAAAGTAAATTTTAAGCCAGACCTGGTATATGCATTACATCATTGATTCCCTTCACTCTTCGATCAGGGAATTGAATTCTAACTCTTCCACGGCCAACTATTTCCAAAGATGAATCACTTGCCAAATACACCTTTCCACCATCCTAATTTTCATACTTCATGAACTAGTCTCTATGAGATGTCACATTGAAAGATGCTCCAAAATCAATTAGCTAGACATCATCTAATGCCTGTGTAGCCAAGGCTGCAATGAAGGTGTCTACATCACTATGAGAAGAATCATTATTGGAAGAATTTTTCTTCTTCTTTTTCTCCTCTTTGCAATCCTTTCAGACATGACCAGGTTTCCCACAATTCCAACACTTCACCTTGGACTTCTTGCCAAGAGACTTTGATGTCCCTTCTGATTTGGATTTGGACTTCTTGTCCTTCTTCTTTCCTTTTCCTTTCGATCTGCCTCTAACAACAAGAGCCTCCTTCGCCAACTCAGAAGATTTCCTTCTCATTTCTTTTGATAACAAAGAACCAACAACATCTTCCATATTAAAAGTGGATGTCATACTTCCAATAGCCATCACCAGGTGATCCCAAGAATATGGCAAAGAACATAATAACATCATACAATGATCTTCTTCATCAATCTTCACACCCACAAATGTTAACTAAGCAATCAACATGTTGAAAGAATTCAAATGATCAGAAATAGATCCTCCCTCCTGCATTCTCAAAGTGTACAACTTCTTCCTCAAGAATAATTTATTCACCAAGGACTTGCCTTGATAAATAGCTGCCAGTCTTTTCCACAAGGAAGATGTAGTCTTTTCTTCATGAACATTCAGAAGAACAAAGTTTGCTAAACAAAGTCTTATCACCCTCTTTCATTTTGTATTTGCAAGGTCCCAATCCTCTTGCTTCATTCCTATAGGCTTTGTTCCAGACATAGAAAGCCATAGATCACGATCAACCAACAGATCTTCCATTTTAAGTTTCCACAACTCAAAATTGCTGCCATTGAATTTCTCAATTTCAATCTTTCTTGACGTGCTTGCCATCCTAACTTGTAATTCAAATTACCGAACTTCTACAAGACTCCCACTAAAACAAAATTGACACAAAAAACCCAATGTACCCACAAGGATAACACAACTGGCCAAGCTTTGATACCACTTGTAAGGAAAGCTAAGGTGTAGAACTAACTCTCCTAACGTCAAAACCTCAGGGAAGAATGCAAAGGTGACTTTAAATTTTCAATTACAATCCAATTAAGATACACTTGAAAGAAATAACAAAAATAGATAAATAACCATACACAGATGAACACCAGATTTATGTGGGAAAACCCTTACAAGAGAAAAACCCACCATACCAAGAAAAACCCCTTTGTATTATAGTAAAAAAATTACATACATAGTATGAGCTTCAATCTCTTATGTCAATTTATAGCAGTAAATTCAAAATCAACCATGTACAAAACATCTCATTTACAAGACACTCTCAATTGAATTCACTCTGATCACCCATCGAATTCTTCATCCAACCAAACATCATCATCGACTCCTGAGTATATCAATGTCATCCATGAATGGTTGAACTTCCTCACAGGAATGACCACAACAGTCTAACTTCCAACGGTTCCCATTCTTCTTCTCTAATTGGTCGAAGCCACACCATGTAGGACAGTCTTCCAGTCAGTCAAAAACGTTCAACAATATTCGCTTGTCGGTGAGACACTAACCGTGTCTCCCCGATGCCACAAGACCCAACTGTCGATATCGGCAAGAGGTTACATTGAGCTCAAAAGTTGTTGCTTAGACTCACCCTTGTCGCTAAGACCTCATACCTATATCCATTGTAGAATCATCATCCAGACCATCGCTATCGGTGAGAGGTCATATCAAATGAAAATACATCTTGTGAAGCTCTATCAACAAGAGTTATCCTATCACCAATAGTCTCATAGATCTTTATGTGATACCAATATTCATCAAGAAAAGTTGTTGGCAAGACAAGCCATATCGCTAAGAATTCATACCAACAATAAACACATGTAGCGCTATCGGAAAGACTACCACTATCGGTAAGACATCATACTGAACACAGAACAATCAGAGAGACTACCGCTTTCACCAAGAGGTCACACCGAAGCAATATACCCATCGGCGAGAGAAACACTATCACCAAGAGGTCATATCGATGTTCATGCCCATCGCTGAGACTTACATCCATCGCCAAGAGTTCTTACCGAGCCTCCATGCCTCTCCCTGATGAATCCAAGTGTAATGTTGTCGGTGAGACGTATCTTTTCAGGATGATTCATTCTGAACAATCAAGTCTCTCCTTGATGACTTTTGTTGCCACAAGTCTCCCCAATAACCATTTGACACCAAACCGTTGGCAAGCCCGGGTGGAAGGAGATGGGAAACTCACAGCCATGGAAATGTCACATCAATAACAATAGTCGGCAAGACAACAACAATGTCTCGGTGACATAAGCATTCCACAAGGTTACACAACTACTAGTCGGCCAAATAGTAAGAATGTCACACTAACTTTGTTCTTACAGGATTTTACATGCTAGTAAAATTGAGGCACATTTTCAAACAATTTTGTTGAGCTATCTTGTTGCTCAAGATAATATTAGGGTAATGCATACTTTTCTTTTATAAAGAAAATCATCTCATGTAATTATTTATTCTTGAATAATAATATTTTGCACATGTTTATGCAATAGCTTTTCTTTTTCTATTTTTCTCTTTTGTGGAAGGTTATTTTCTAGTTTGCATTTCAGATCTTGGTTTCTAACAATTTGTACTTGATTTGTAGTCTGAACTTTCTTTCCTTTGTTTGTACTAACATTTTGATCATGAGAATCATATCCACAAGTTCTAGATGATGTACCTATGTCTTCATCAACCTTGACATTTTCACTTTCAACCATTTTCTTCAATTTTTTACTGTAACACTGGTATGCCTTGCTATTAGTAGAATAACCCAGAAAGATACCTTCATCACTCCTAGCATCAAAATTTCCTAGATATATTCATCTCTTTTGATATAACATTTGCTTCCAAATATGTTAAAATATTTAACAGTAGGCTTTTGACCTGTCCATAGCTCAAAAGGGCTCTTACCAGTATCACCTTTCATTTGTACTTGGTTGAGCGTGTACACAATAGTACTCACTGCTTCTCTCCAGTAGATATGAGGGACATTTCATTCTAGCATCATAGTTCTAGTAGCATCTTCATTTTTTATGTTCTTTCTTTCTACAACTCCATTTTGTTGAGGGGTTCATGGTGCAGATAATTGTCTCTTTATTCCATGTTCTTCACAACCATATCCTTAAAGGTTTTGAACTTCTCTAGTGCTTCATATTTCTCCCTTAAGAAAGTAAACCATACCATTGTAGAATAATCATCAATGAGTAACATGAATTACCTATAACCTTGTAAACTTCTAACCTTAGAAGGACCAAATAGATCAGTATGCACAAGCTCCAACAATTCATTTGAACAATGTTGTTTGCTTTGAAATGAAATTCTAGTTTGCTTTCCTAATTGACATTCCTTGCATATGGAATTAGTAGGTTTTTCCAACTTAGGTATATCTCTCATAGCCTTAGTAGAATTTATCTTGACAATATCATCAAAGTTGACACATTCTCCTATGCCATAACTAGCATTCATCAACTTGAGCAATCAAACAAATTTTACTAGTAGAAAACAAGTGAAAGATATTACCTTTTTTTTTGTACCTAATGCAATTACATTTATGGAACTCAATATTCTGCACTTTTCATCCTTGAATTCAAGATTGTATTCCTTATCAACCATCTGACCAACACTTCAAATATTATGCTTCAAGCCTTCCACATACAAGACATCATCAATATTATTGCTTACCATCAAGAGAAATACATCCTCTTCCATGAATCACACTGGTTGTATTATCACCAAATCTCATAACACCACCATCATACTTTTCCAAGCTTACAAACTTACTTTTATCTCCTATCATATGATGTGAACATCCATTGTCAATCACCCATCCATCTTTCTCTTCAACTAGAGCAGCTAGGGCTTTATCCACATTTGTACAAGTAGTAGATTCAGTAGATATAGGATTGTTTTCCTTGATAGAAATAAATACCCATTCATCATCACTTCTATTTACTTTATTAGATTCATCATCTTTCGCACCTTCATCAACAACACAACAACACTTCTTTTGAAATCTAGGCTTGTTATGTGTTGGTTTAGGAGCTCTTTCTGGACACCTTGAAGCAAAATGACCTATCTTATTGCAAGAAAAACATTTAAGAGGGAATTTTCACTCATACTTACCTTTTCCTCTCGATACTCTTTTGACAATAAGTTCCTCCAACTCTTCCATATCTCTTTCTTCTTCAATCTGTCTAATTTCATCCTCATACTTGAATGTCTTTCTAGATGAACTCTCACCCGGATCATATCTGTGTCTATCTCTTATGAAAGTAGTAGCCTTAAATGTAGATTCAACCTTAAGAAGGTCATCACCAAATTCACTCAACTCAAAAGGAGTAAGCTTACCCACCAACATGTCTTTGGTTACATTTGTCACAATTTGGAGCTCTTCAATAACACTAGCTTTGAGTTTGTATGAATTAGGCAAGGATCTAAGCACTTTGGAAACAATCTTTGATTCGTATATCTATCCACCAACACATCTGATACCACACACAAGTTCATTCATTGTTTGCATAAAAACAATAATGTTCTCATCATCACCCATTCTCAACTTTTCATATTTTCCTTTCAGACTCTACAACTTAGCAATATTCACATTAGTATCACCTTCATATAAGGTTTCCAAATTTTTCTAGATCTCATAAGTAGTCTTCACATCCATAACATTTGTCATCTTAGAATTAGTCAGGGCACTCAACCATGCTTCCTTAGCCCTGATGTTATACTCAACATCTCTAATCTCAGGAGTAGTACCATTCTAAGGAATAACATACCTATTACTTATAATGCTCCAATAGGGTTCACCAATGCTTCTCAAATGGCACTCCATTTGAGTCTTCCATAGAGAATAATTTGTTCAATCAAATCTCAGACTATCCTTCTTGTAAGTCACCATCTTGGATCACCTCAAGCTATTAAACTTCTTCCAAGGAACCTGCTCTAATACCAATTGTTGGAAACACAGGGGTAGACAACTTTGAGGGGGGGCTGAATCAATTTTCCTCAAAATTTAAAAATTATTCAACTTATTAATCTTATTCTCATATATGATTATAAACCATGAAAGCATAAGTCATCAACACATCAGAAACACACATAGCACCAAGAGTTTTTATGTGGAAACCCTGTTAGGGGAAAAACCATAGTGGAGGTCAGTCCACAAGATTATACCCTGTTAAAAGTATAAGAAATGAAAATATGGGGAACGCACATGCATTTAGGCACACTTCTTAGAGCTTACTGCTTAATTACAATAGGGCTAACTTCCCAAAGGAAGACACACTGTCTTACAAAAAGAATCAAATTACATCCGTAGGGATTTTAACTAATAGAATAGCATATGCTAATGCTTGATCACAGTTCTGGTTAAGTGCATGAACACTTCTTTACTCTTCTTCACACTCTACTCTGCCTCTAAATGATTTAGATCAATATTCACACATATACACACATAAGAACACCTCAATTCAAATAAACAATCACTCTTATGTATTTGCAACAAGAAATTTCATCCCTACATGTTGGCTTCAACAAAATAATAAAATGAATATAAATTGTCAGCAAAAAATACTAAAGATTATTAATGCAAATCAACCAAGGCTGGCTACAACTTAGTGAATACCCAAATCAACATCTCCAACACAAAAAAACTTTAATTAGTTACTCCTCGAGGATCCACAACACACTACAACCACCATGTCAACCAAGAACAAGAAAAACATGAACATGCAAGAGAAAATCTCCAATCATGAGCACAACGATCAATGTGGACATGCAACAAAGATAGAGCATGATCTAGAAGTATCCACAAACATCATGAATCATCAGAGAAGCATCCACAACAACTGAAGTAATTGGAATCTCATCATCTTTAATCAAAAACACAAACTGAGGCAACAAAAAAATTGATAGAATATAAATCTTCATAACTTAATCAAATCTTCACGCTGATCTCTAAAACTTGATGTGGATAAACTAGATACACTTAGCAACAAACCCTTTAGTCCACAACCTTTGGTCATCAATGTACAATTTTTTTTGACATACTAAACTTCACTTCTCCACTTACAACCTACAACTCATCTCATTACAATTTTCTCAATATCCCTGACATATACAACTTCTAATGAATTAACGCTAATAGTCTTGGCATCATTGACAACCACATATCAGTAACAAAACCACAATAGCCAAAAAATTAAAGTTTTAATGATAATGAATTTTTTTTTGAATGTTGATGCAAAAAATACAAACACAATCGAAGCCAAAAATATTCAATCAATAAAACACTGAAAGTCCAATATGTAAATTCCAATTTTAGTAGATAATGGCCTTCTTGATGTTTTGTAAGGAAAGTGCAAGCAATAGAGAAAACACAAAAGGAGATTTAAACAATTCTTATGGCAGAAGGGAATATTCAGTGAAAATTTTAGATGAAAATTCTTTGAAAAAGTATCATCCATGGATGGCGCAAGGGACACTAAATCTTTGTGTGTTAAAAGCAATGAAAGTTAGGAAAATAGAATCTTAACAAAAGAAACGAGAGAAAAAGAAAACCCAAGTAAAGACCACCAAGTTGCTTAATGAAGGGAAAAAATGGTTCAAGAATCTTTTTAAATGTCCAAGTAAAATTAGACAGCGAAGTTTTACCCATTGGTTTGTATAGAAGAGGGGTAATGGGTATTTGAACCGATGATCCTTCAGAGGGAGAAGTATACAAAAGTTGAAGAAATTGTCTATGCAATTGCCCGAAGAGAAAAAACATGCCATTGCAATGCCAACTATTTGTTCTGTAATCTTGAAATTTGAATAGGAATTCAGAAATAATAGTTTGCAATAGAATTAAACTTCACACCCTAAGCCATGATGATGCTTGCACTAGACTCTTTTACAATCAAATGAAAACACTGCAAATGTATTGCTTTAAATGTCATTCATCGTTAGGAATAATGCATACGTATATAAAAATATTTACAATTCAATAAAATTAGAAGTAGTTTTCTGGATTAAAATTGAAGCTGGTAGGGTTATTTTTTTGTAACTTGTAATTAATCAATGCTTGTTTTGAATTTGAAACTATGAATGTCACATCTAATCTATTTTAGGTATTGTTTTATGCCAATGCTTTAGAAGGGAAAATAAATATTTGCTTAAAATCATTGATTTTTCAAAATTTCATAACTTAAGTATTATATTTATGCTTGAAATGCTAATACTTAATTCTTGAATGTTGCATATGTAATATAAATTAGACTAACTATTCTAAACATGGTGGTTTTCTTTTAGAAATATATTAGTTTGCAAATATAGTTTAATTTTTTTATTAATTCTTTTTTTTATTAAAAATAAAGTATATGAAATGTAGCAAGGTATTTTGAATGTTTGGAAATTCATTGTTACGAATATAATTTAGCTAATATCAAAATTGTGTGTAAAAAATGCTAGGAAAGCAAATATAAATTTTGTTAATTGTAATTTTTGTTTATAAAAAAATTAAGTATTCTTATAGAACTGTTTGGAATGCTTCATTTGATGATCGCATTATAGAAAACATATATTTTATCATTTCAAGGTCGAGACATTTTTGAATTGCCTAGACTTCATTTTCATTTTCATATGATAAATTCAAGTGCACTTGTTTTGCATCTGTGGGAGGGAAATATTAATTCCATTCTAAATCATGAGTAGTACATTATCATTTCATGTCTTTATGAAGACATAAAGGAAAATTCCTAAACAAAGAAATAAGATAAATGATAAATGACTATAGTAGAATGGGATCGCGTCAGAAGGAACAATGCATGTTAAAAGAGTGAGTACATCAACTAACCAATGAAATATTTCCAATGGAAAAGCCTTTTACAATTATTATTATTAAAAGAAATCAAGAGACTAGGGAAAGCTAGAGAAAAATACCACTGGCTGGAATGAAAATGAAGTCAAATAAAGTTTCTATGAAGAAAAAGTGTTTGTATCAAAATTATTATAAATATACTTGACTAAGTAGTGTGTATAAGAAATATGATATCTCATAGATTACAGTGAATAGTATTTAATGTATAATTTATGGAAACACAAATAGTTTTATGCTAGGGAGGTAAAATTTATAGTTGCATGGATATCAACTATAATGAATTGAACTTGGTTATCAAATTTGTAGATGGAAGAGGTAACTGCATGAAGAGAATAAATGTAGTAATTAGGTTAGGGAGGTAAATGTTGAAAACATAAAACATGTAAATATTAGAAAAAGAAATTCTTTTAAATAGAAAAGAGTCAAAATGAGGAACTTGTTACAAATATGCTTTTTAATGTTTCCAAGGAGTAAGCAAGAAAATGATCTTGATACCTAATTGCATAGATGGGAAGTGCATGTAAGTCCATCAGATGGTTTGTTAGTTGTCGATGGCAAAGAAGAAAACATTGATAAATTATGGTGTTTATTCTACAACTAAAGAGGATACTATGAGTTGCAAATATGCATGATGATAGAAATCATCCTATCAGGAGGCACAATTTTCATGATGATCAGTTTTTGTGAGAAAATGAATAAAAAATGCAAAAACTGAATATGAACAAGGTATGGGAACTTATGAGTCAGTTGTTTCTAGCTGCTATGTATAAACCTTTTGAGAAGACATGGATTTTGTAGAGATATGAAGCTACAACTAGGTCTTTCTTTCTTTTGATGCTGGTAGAGATAGATCCTATCAAGAGACAGAGATGTCTTCCTCATCAAACAATCTGAGCAAGTGAATAAACAAAAATCAAATGACAATACATGATTTTTTTCCCAAGTTAGCCTTTCCTAAGACCCAGTGAAAGGAAATGAATAAACAATGCATGTCATTGAAGTTTATAGCAAAAGCCAATATCAAAATTTGCATTAGAGTCTATTAACAATAAATAGAATTGGCACATTATGCATGCATATGTCTATTATCAGAATGCTATGCATATAGAGTAAGATAAAATGCGAGAGGGCAACCATATCAAAAAAGACTAGAGACCATGGAACATTTCCAATATTAACAAGCACATTCCAACATGGCATAATTATTTTGTGATATATTTACTAATTATGATAGCAAATCTATCTATTGAAAATATTTCATAAATGTTTTCATTTTTTGGTATGGTTATGTCCTCACACATACTCTAACTAGGGGTACATAGTATTTACTACATTAGATTTGCATTTACTATATGCAATTTCATAGATTGAGATGCAGTTCTTGTCTTCCTTGTTTGTTCATTTTCCTGAATTATTTGTTGAGACACAGATTTGTGTCTGTTGAAATACTTTATGTCTACCATGTTGAAAGAAAAAAAGGTGACATTTGTAAGCTCATATATCTTTTACACTTTCATTTTGGAATTGTTTATTGGAGAGGTCAAATCATTTGATGGGAGTGAAATTATTACTATTTTGAAAATATTTATGTTTGACCTTCTGGCATTGAAGAATAAAGCATTTGTAAGTTGATACATCATTTTCAATGCCATGTCATGTTCTTTTTGCATTTTTTATTTTATGAGTCAATGCTTATTGTTTGGTATTTGTGAATGGATTTAGGCTTGTAATCTACTGTGATGCAAGAAGAAAAGGTGGCGCTTGTAAGTTACTCTATCTTTTGGGTATGTGCAGGATCATGATGGGCCAAAAAGTGGCAATATGATGCGTATGTGTAGGGTATGTGGCTGACAACTTTTTTTTAATCAAAATTGATGAAAAGAAAAGGGTTTTTAAAGGAGATTCTCAAATTTTCACCAATATAAATTATGCTTTACTTTGAATTTAAGAAATAATTATTATTCATTTTCCATTTGAATTATGACTAAAGTCCTGATTGATAGGCTGATTGAAAAAAATCTATAGCTTTCAAATAGTATCACATTTTTTGAATCTGAAACATGTATCACATTCTATTCTTTGCATACTATAGGATTAAAAAACAAAAAATTGAATTTCGTGAAGTTTTGATCAAGTTAAGGTGGTTAGAAATATGATTTTTTATATTTTTTAAAAGTTGTAATAAAAAAATCATAATTAACTATTTACCTAGAAAAAAATTACAAAAAAATATGCATCACATCGGGATATGAGTCCTAGTTGCACCCATAAAAGGATATGAAAATCACAGTAAAACCTTTCCTAGGAATTGGACATTCCAACAGGTGACTAATATCTCTCTATGGACGTTCATTTACTTGTCAAACCAGGGGACGTATACTTTAAATGGCACAGAAAAATATATGTACTAAGAACTAGTTTCAGTCAAAACTTAACAGAAATAAATATTGGAAAGGAATTCTATCTATGCTACAGGAAGGTAATGCAAAGTTCTTTAACTCAACTATGATTTGATTAAAAAAGAAACCATAACAGCTACAGCTGAAACACAAACTATGAACTGGCCTTATGTTGTAGGAACAGGCACAGGGGTGGATTCCCTATGCTGCAGGAGCAATACAAGACTAAGTTTGTATGAAAACTTCAAAGATGAAAGCTAACTGAAGATCAACAGAAAAGAACAGCTAACTAACTAGCTATAGATACTTACTAAGTGGGCCCCCTTAGCAAGCATCTACTGATTACGCAGGTGCTGAACTCAGAACTTCATCAAACTTTATTCATGAAAATAGAATGGTATACATTGCTTTGTTGATATAGAAACTAACAACAAACTCTGTCTCTTGTCAAACAGATTCTGCTTTTCATTATCATACTCTAACTATCATCTCCTCTCTCACTCACGCAGGAGGAGTACTTTATTAAAAATTAGAGAGCAACTAACTAACTAACCCTATCAAAGAAAGACGTGGAAGTAAAGTGTATCCCAAAATCAAGGAACAAACTTCATAAATGAATTTATCCGTTCAACCTGATCCAAAGAGAATCTAGCGCTCCACTCTTTTCAGATTGACTGTCATTAAAAAATCTTTCCCAACGGTTTCGGTCCGAGAGTCTTCGCCAGAGCTTCCTCGAAGTCATGCAGGAAATAGACATTACTGCAAGGCCGAGATCGGTTGCTTGACTCAATCATTCTTCAACAACCTGTGAAACAAAAGGTAACAGATGCGAAAAAAAGACATATGGCACATACATAATATACGTTCATTAATCGCACATTTAAATATATTTCATCATTCAAAAAATATATGCGATATAACATCATTTAGGAGTCAATGGTAATAAATGTAGTCAAGTCAACACAATAAGCTGCGGAATATGCAAATGTTTTGCTACCGGATATCCCCATAAAGGTTTCAAAAGAGTTTAAACAGCCACAAATAACAAAAGTAAAGATATTAAAAGTCTATCATAATATCCAAACTATGAGCACATTTTGGGCTCATCACTGCCCCCTACTTAGCCTAATGTTGGTCCTCCAGCATTAACTTTTTTGGTAGTTTCTTTGAAATCAGTGGTTGCGGCATGACTCTGAAATGGTGTTCCAAACCTGTAATAAAATCTTCTGAAATCCTGGCACCTTCAAACCTTCGGTCTTCTAAATTATCATTAAGATTTGTAACCTGGTGAGGATAAAGGGGCCACATTAGCACAGGAGGTCTGAATGTCAATGGCAACCACAGTTCAAATCTCTTTTGAAGTTCCAACCGTATATATTTGCTTGATCGTTTAAGAGCTGCTGTGAAATTTAGGGGACTATGAGGTTCGGATCTTCTTAGCCCAACAGTTAATCTTTCCCACCTTTTCTCACTTCTGGTTTATGATAGTCTCCAAAATGAATATGGTTGTGCCTGAAATTCATCATATACATGTTTCCTAAGATCAAATATCTTCTCTCTGGCTATAATATTATTAATGACATATGTCAGAGTAAACCAATTTTTCAACAGTGCATGGGGGTTTGAACTTTGAGAGCGTAATAGAATAGGCTCATTCCTTTCGGCTTCCTCATATATTTCCCATTTCCTGCCATAATTCGCTTCATTTGCTGCCCATGAAATAAATGATCTCAAATGGATATCACCAATATACAGCAGAGGGTTCCATTCTGTTTCAAATGGAATTAAAAAGCCATGTAAATAGAATTCACACAGAGAATTTCTTAACCAATTAGGGGCTACCTGGTATGCCTCATAAAATTCTTTAGCAGTGTGAAGTATAGGATCTTGATTTCTGGAAATTCTCATTAGTTGGAGCCATAAGAACTGTTCCTTAAGGCACAGAGCATAAACTCTGGGTGGTGGTCTACATTCCATAATTTGACCAATTACTTTTAAAATTTCATCCATTTTTGCTTTCAACTCAACAATTTCCTGTTTATAACTTTCAATTTCCTTTTTCAGTTTCCTCCTTTCTACCTCCCATAGACTTTGTTGCATGTTAGTCCAGGCTATGTGCCAAAGAGTTAGGGTTTGCAATGTAATTGTTTCCTAGTTAGCTTTGACATATTCCATAAACTCAATTAAAAACATCTTATAAACAACAATGGCTTTACAAGTTGCAGGGTGAAATGTAGCTTCACTAGGCACATTCAATTGTTTAGTCTATTCTTGCTCTTGCTGCAAGATGAATTCTGGTTGCTACGGTGGAGAAGACTGTACTTCCTCTAAAAACTGCATAGCAGCGGTAGCCAGGTCATCAATATTTGGTAACCCTTGCTCATTATGCCCTATTTCTTTTGTCTCAACTTGTTCCTCTTCAGGAACAAATGAACTCTATGCAGCATTTTCATACACATTCTAAGAAACATCAAATTCAGACTCTACAAAGCCTTCTGAAATTACAATAACTTCTGGTTGAGGTGAAGCAGGGGAGGTCTTACATTGTTTCCTTGTGGAAACTCTTCTTGACACTGATGCAGCTACAAGAGGTGTTCTGGTAGCCTTCCTCTTTCTGGTCTGCTTAAAGGGTTCTACCCTACTAGAGGATGATGGTGAACTGGTGTTAGCAATAGGTGTTGTTGTAGGAGAGACGGCTACAGGGGAAGGTGCTACAAGAGAAGAGCATTGCCTTTTTCTGAGAACGAGGGTCAGATTCTGGGGACCCTTCTGCCTTTGTTTTTCCTTTCTCTCTCCTAGTGGTAGACCTAGTTTGTATCCTAGTAGAGGATTCAGGTGTAAGAGCTGTAGGACTAGGTGCTATAGGAGCAGATGACCCTTGCCCTGTTCTACTAGTAGACGCAATTTATTTCTTCTCTTTTTGAGGTCATGGGGTAAGTACCCTATGGGGTTGTGGAATTTGCAAGCTCTTTTGGGCAACGAATTGTTGCCAGGAAAGAGGTGAGACATCTCTCAAAGAGCGTTCAATCAATAATTTGATAAGGCCATGGTGAGCAACAAAATTATCTTTCCCTTGTTGGGTTCCGTGGGCACTTTGTTCTAGAAATTTTAATAGGAATTCAAAATATTTACAACTAACCCATGCCTCATATGGTTTAATAATTTGAAATGATAAGAATGCAGGTAGGAGAAATGGCCTTCACAGGTTAAATACTTGATTATGTAAGCGGCATATTCTGAATAAGGAGGAGGCAATAATACCCGCTTGCATCCCTACTTGGAGACTTCCAAAAGTCCATCAGTGGGCATTGAAAACTCAGCCCTTGTAGCAGCAGCATCTGAAAAAAAAATTTCTCCAATGGCTGGAAGCCCAGTTACTTCAAGAATTCTATCTTTAGTTGCAACAACCGTTACACCCCATACAGTAGTTTCCCCTTCAGAAAGGGTTCTAAAAAATTCTCTAGCAGCCTCCTCATCAAAAGCATTTAAACTCAAGAAGTAGTTTAACCATCCACAGAGGCTGAATGCGTGGACTATTTGAGGATTTTGCAATAATAACTCATGAGCTACAGGCTCATGTCGCACTAGCTGACCACCCATGTTCACAGTTTTCTCCTAGCTGAACTCAATTCCTTACTAAAAATTCAAAATTTATGTTTCCCTTTCTGTTTTAGTTTTTCTTCTGTCGTGCTATCACATTTCTTTCTTTTCCAAAAATGAGATTTTTGAACAAGTAGTTTTAATTGTAATTTACAAGAAAAACATGCAATAAAGAAGGACATGTGATCATATTTGGAAAGTACTAGAAAAATAATAAAGAAAGGTTATTTGCGCAGTTATGGCAGTGGTGAAAAGATAGATTTTAAAAGGTGATTACCCCGCCCCCTACTGAGAGTATGACATGTGTCATCACATGTACTAAAGAATAGGCGGAGATCGGGTAATAATGACTGGTACTGTCATAGCAATAAATGAATAGAATAAAATAAATCAAATATGCGATAACAAAAGTTATGGCGTACCTTTGCACATATGTGTGAAGAAAGATGATGGCGTCTGCATGAGTTGACAGTTGGGAATGATATCATAATTAAGGGTGATGCAGATGGATGAAGTGGATGGGTGACATGGGTGGATGAGATGAATGGATGGAATGGATGGATGGGATGGATGGATTGAAGATAAAGAAGTGAGATGGGGGCGATAAATGAGAATGGAGAAAAAAGGGTTTCCTTTTAAAAAGAAAACCTTTATTATGAGCATGCTTTTTCAAAATTACAGTGAAGCTACAAGAGAAAGGCTAAAGCCTTTGGCTGTAGGAAGAGTGGCGAGAGGAACCTAAATGAACTGCTACATGAATTCTTTCTTTGATACTGGTTTATGGTACAACCAGAGTCGGTGGCCATTAACGAGCAATTTGAAACGGACTGGATCAATTGTCACCATTTGTACAGCTCCGTTGTCGAACACATTCTCAACTTCATAGGGACCAAGCCAGTGTGTTGTGAGCTTACCCTAGTTTTCTTAATATCTGGAATCATATAACAGAGCCCAATCACCAGCAGAAAATTTCTTGGTTTTGATGTGTTGATCATGCCATTTCTTCCTTTGCTGTTGGATTGCTTACATGTACTGCAAGGTGGCTTTTCTCATTTTTTCCAAAGCATTTAGCTGTAGGAGACGGTCCTTCTGTACTTCAGATATTTCCATATTGAGTTCAAGAGCCGTCCTCAAAGTTTTGTGCTCAAATTCAATGGGAAACATGGTTGTTTTCCCATAAAGCAGCTCAAAAGGTGTAAACCCAGTTGTTGTCTTCCATGTAGTTCTGTAGGCCCAAACTGCTTCAGGAAGTCTATTGCTCCAATCTTTTCTATGGATTTGCACTATCTTTGTTAGGATCGCCTCAATTTCCCTGTTTGTTACCTCCGCCTGACCATTGGCTTAAGAGTGATAGGGGCTGGACTTCCTATGTTTGATTTTATAGTCATTCATTAGTGCAGTGATCAGATTCGATGTAAACTAAGCTCCCTGATTAGTTACAAGCTCTCTGGAAACTTCAAATCTTATAAAAATTTGTTCATACAAAAATTCAGCAACTTTGTTATCCCAAGCATGAGTCATAGTTTTTACCTCAACCCACTTTGTTACATAGTCCGTGCAGACTAGAATGTATGACTTGCCATTTGATGGTGGATCAATTGGTCCCACGAAATCCATTCCCCATTTATCAAAAGGGGTGACTATTACCTGTGGGTATAATGGCATTTCATTTCACTTGGTTGGTCTTCCCATATGCTAGCATCTGTCACATTTCTTTGTATAGGCCACAACATCCTTGTGTAATGTTGGCCAGTAGTACCTAGTTGTAAGAACCTTCATTGATGTTATTTTTGCTACAAAATGTCCCCCACATGGTTCATCATGGCAAGCATGCAAGATATCATAAGTCTCATCTTTTCTTACACATCTTCGCATTACTTGATCAAGTCCAGTATAAAACAAACAATTTGCGATCCATGAAAAGTTAAAACTTTTCTCTATTAACAATTTCTTTTCTCTTGGAGAAAAATGAGCTGGTATTCTGTTTGCTGCTAGATAATTGGCAATGTTTGCATACTATGGTGTATGTGTAGCAATGGAAAACAAGTGTTCATCTAGGAACCTATCATCAATGACCTTGTGTTCAATAGGTGCAGCTGATTGAAGTCTTGATAAAAAGTCAGCTACAACATTAGCTCTTTCTGGTTTGTCAATTATTGTAATGTCAAATTCTTGTAACAACAGGAGCCATCTTGCTAATCTACTAGAGATGGCAGGTTTTTTCATCAAATACCTGATTGCTACATGGTCAGTATGGATGAATATCTGATAACCTGTTACATAATGCCTAAATTTATTCAAAGCATACACTATTGCAAGCAATTCCTTTTCTATAACAGTATAGTTGAGCTCAGGACCTTGAAGGTTCTTGCTGATAAAGTAAATAGAATGCTCAAGTGAATTTTTTTTTTGACTTAAAATTGCTCCTATACCAAAATCAGAGGCATCAACATGTATGTGAAAAGGAAAATCAATTTTGGACCTTGAAGAACAGGGGCTTGAGTAAGCAAGTCCTTTAGTTGTAGGAAGGATTTTTCATAGTCCTCTATCCACTCAAATTGAGAATTATTAGTTAATAAGGCATAAAGTGGATTGGAAATTTTACTAAAGTCTTTTATAAACCTTCTATAATACCCTGCACATGTGGCCAAGGAAGCTTCTGACATCCTTTTGTTTTGCAGGAGTTTGTAAATTTAGAATAACTTCAATTTTAGCAGGGTCGACCTGAATTCCATTCTTTGAAATATGATGACCTAGAACAATACCTTCTTCCATCATTAGAAAACACTTTTCACTGTTTAGAGACAAATTTTTCTCTCTGCACCTTTTCAATACCTTTTCTAAATTCACCAGTGCTTCTTCAAATGTGACTCCATAGGTAGTGAAATCATCCATATAAATCTCCATACAGTCATGAGATATATCAACAAAGATACTAATGACTACTCTCTGAAATGTTGTTGGCGCATTGCATAGACCAAAAGGCAAGACCAAATAAGAAAATGTTCCCCATGGACAGGTAAAAGTGGTCTGATCTTGATCTTCAGGGGCAATTTTTATCTGATTGTACCCACTGTAACCATCCAAAAAGGAGAAATATCTTTTGTCAGATAGTGAGTCTAGTACTTGGTCTACAAAAGGTAGTGGAAAGTGATCTTTTTTAGTGGCATTGTTCAACTCTCTGTAATTTACACACTCTCCATTTTCCACCTTTCTTGGGGACAATGACTAATGGAGAAACCCATTGACTGTCAGAGATTGGATAAATAAAACCAGCATCAAGCAACTTTTGAAGCTCACTTTTAACTATTTCTCTAAGTGTTGGATTTACTCTTCTTTGAGGTTGTCTGATTGGTAAACAATCTTCTTTGATATATATCATGTGAGTACAAACTCAATGATCTATTCCTTGCATGTCCCCATATTCCCATGCAAAAGCTTTATGCTGATCTTGTAGCATTTTTAATAAGTCAGCCTATTGAGATTGTGACAGCTTGGTATTTATATTCAAACAGTGACCTGCAGACAATTTTATCTACTTAGTGAGATTACTCATAGAATCTATAGGTGATGTTTGTACCTCTTGTGGAAGCAAGTTATGAAAAATTGCTAGAAGTTTAGGTAGTGAACTTTCCGAATTTGGTTGCTGCAGGAAACATTGTAGATTGCTGCCACTTAGATCAGATGAACTACTTGTATTAGATTTGAACTGTAGAATTTGAAAAAATAAAGCATCCTCACTCTGAAGTTGTGAGAATGGATCATTTTGAAGCATCATTAATTGAGCCAATGAATTGGCTTATTCAGTTTCTTCCCCCACATCTGGCCAAACAGGTTGAGACAAATCTGGTTGAGGTCTAGCAGGTGGATAAAAAGCTATTTTTTTTGTGGACTATCCATCAGAAATGGTCATATTTCCATAACAACATCCTATAAAAGCATCAACAATTGTTAACCATGGTGTACCAAGGATAACTAGATACCCTTCTAAAGTTTCCTTAACTGATAATATTGTGAAATCAGCTGGATACTTCCAAGATTCAAGAGTGACAATTACATCTTCCACCATCCCATCAAGTTTAACTGTGGAGCTATCTGCAAGGTGCAGAATTGTGGGTGTAGACCTAATGTTTGAAATATTCAAGGAGTCCATAGTATGCTTTGTCATGACATTAATAGCAGCACCTAAGTCAATCAAAACATTTTTTATAATTTGGCCATTTATATGTATCTGCACTACAGGACTTCCAGGGTTAATATACTTTGGAATGACTGCATTTCCCAACATTATATCAGCCAATTTTCCTAAGACATGAATTGTTTGAGGATCTTTTTTCTTTCATCTAGGCTTCTTTAAAGAGGCCTCTTTAATAACTTTTCAAAAAATAGGAACATCTTTAATAGCCTGAAATAAGGGGATTTGAATTTGTACATTTTTGAGCTGATCCAGAATGTCAAAAGTGGGTTCTTCCATTGATTTAAATGTAGTACTTTGCAACCTCTGAGGAAAAGGTGGTTTGTCTTGGCTTTGCAAAACAGGCTCCTTAGAAACTATATCAGTTATAGGCATCTGCTCAGTAGGCACAGTAGGTGCAGTAGACTCTTCAAGGAGAGAATCTGGTATTTCAGTAATCAGAGGCAGTTTTGGAGTAGGTAAAGTGGTTCCAGACCTCAAATGGATGTCATTAATGTTTAAGGCATAAGCTTGATATTGGTTGGCTTCAGCAAGATACGTAGGCTGCGGTGGCTATTGTTGTTGCTTATTATTGGGATTTGGCAATGGCTGGGTAGTCATAGGCATTTGCTTTGGAGGGCTAGGATTTGTGGTAGTTGCTACAGGAGGTGGCATGAGGGCCTGTGGTTGTGGCTGTGGAAGCTGCAGGAATCCAGGGGACTGATTTTTCTATTGCTGAGGACCTCTGTATTGAGGATTTTGCTACCAATTACCTGAAGGTGGGGTCCATTGTCCTTGTGGTTGCTGCCAACCTCTTTGGGGAGATTGCCATTGCGGGGTCTGATAGTTAGGACAACTTGGTTGAGGTGGATTCCAGGGTGGTGGTGGTCCATATGCATGTTGCCATTGGTTATTATAGCTAGAATAAGGAATACCAAAAGTTAAAGGATCTTGAGGCATACCTTGTCTTTGGGCCCATGGTCTCCTTTGTGCAACAAAGAACACTTGATCATCATCACCTTCTACTAGCTTGAAGTTAGTAGGTAGTTGCCTGGCTTCCAAATTAGCCACCATCTTGCATCTACAGTCATGTTTCTTCTATCTGTAGTATGGACAGAACTCAGCCAAAACTGTCTCAACTTCCTCATGTTTCTTTTGAGCTTGCATGGTGTCCAGTTGTGTAGCCATATTATTAATGATGTCCTGCTTGAAGTCAGGTAGCAAATTTGTTATCTCCATCCGAGAAACCCCACCAGAAAAAGACTTCCCCACTGTAGCATGATGACCTTGACCTTTCTTAACTATTTTTCGAGAGTAGTTAAGACATATTTTCTTTATATCATCCCAAGGCAGTTGGGTTATATCACCTCCTCCCATCAGGTCTAGGGAATCTATACAGGCATCACTGATTCCCCTTAGAAAGAGTAGTTTCTGAGAGTCCTCGTTGAGAGTATGGTTTGAGTTCCTGTTTAGTGAAAAAAAAATCTAGAAATATAATCTTCCAGACTTTCATCCTCCTTCTACTGAATTTGGAATATGTCATCACCTTTGCTGGCACTCTTACAATATTCCTTATACTTCTTAAGGAATTTAGTCTGCATGGCTGCCCAACTATCAACGACGCCTCCTCCCAGACTCATGAACCATCTGAGAGCTCCCTCCTTCAACGTGGAAGGAAATAAATTCAGTTTATGAGTGTCTGAGTTGTAGTCATAACTGCGACAGAGGACATTAAACTCAA